>CM021105.1:244740726-244777595 GCA_007115665.2 Sequoiadendron giganteum | reverse complement strand
TTGTTTGTAGGTCTCTCACCTCTATATCTCTTTGGGATCTCTAGTTATTTCCTTCCCTCTCAACCTCTCTCCCTCCCTCACAACTTTTTCCTTCTTTATGAACTTCTCTCTCTCATTTTCTTCCCTCTCCCCCTAGCCTCTTTGCCTCTCCCTAATATATGTATCTTAGTCACTCCATTTTTACCTCTCCATCTCTCCCTCCTCTCTCTAGGTCATCACCTCTCTATCTCTTGCTTCCCTAGGTCTCTCACTCCCTCCATGTCTACCTCTTCCTCCATCCCTTGTTACTCTTTCTATCGAGACTTCCCCTTCTCTCTCCATCTCTTCTCTCTCTCACCTCTCTCTCCCCCTCACCTCTCTACCTCTCCCCTCTCTAGGTTTCTTAGTCACTCCTTGTCTACCTCTACATCCCTCCTTATCCATCTCTTTCTCTGTGTTGTTCTCTCTCTCCTCTTATCACTCCCTCCCCTCTCTATGTCATCACCTATATATCTCCTTCTTCCTTATGTATCTCACTCCTTCCATGTCTACTTCTACCTCCATCCCTTATTACTCCTCTAGGTTGATACTTCTATTTCTCTCTCCCTCTCTTCTCTCTCTCCTATCTAGGTCTCTCCCACTCTCTCTCCCTCTCTATCTTTTGTTCCCTCCTTACTCCCATATATATCCTTGCATCCCCACCTATCCCTCTATTATTGTTTCTTTCCCATCTCTCTCCATTCTCTCGATCACTACTTCTCCCTCCCACCTTCTATCCCTCTCCACATATCTAGGTATCTTCTTCCTTCCCTATTTACCTCTCTACCTCTCCCTCATCTCATTACCCACCTCTCTCCCCCCTCTATCTCTTTCACCCCTATCTCTCCCCTATGTCTCTCACCCCTCTCTCCCTAGGTTGTAGGTCTCTCACCTCTATATCTCTTCAAGCTCTCTAGTTATTTTCATTCCTCTCCACCTCTCTCCCTCCCTCCTTACCCCTCTTTCCCTCTTTGTGACCTCTTTGTCATTTTCCACCTCTCTCTCCATCCATTGTTACTCCTCTATCTATATTTCCCTCTCTCTATCCCTCTCTTTTCTCTCTCACCCCTATGTATCCTCTATGTCTCTCACCCCTCTTTCCCTAGGTTGTACATCTCACACCTCTATATATCTCCCCTCTCTAGTTATTTCCCTCCCTCTCCACCTCTCTCCCTCCCTCCTTACACATCTTTCCCTCTTTGTGAACTTCTCTCTCTCATTTTATTCACTCCCCCCCTCATCTCTCTACCTCTCCCCTCTATAGGTCTCTTAGTCACTCCTTGTCTACCATTCCATCCCTCCTTATCCATAAATTTCTCTTTATTCTTCTATTTCTCCTCTATTATCTCCCTCCCCTCTCTACTTCATCACCTCTCTATCTCCTCCTTCCCTATGTCTCTCACTCCCTCCATGTGTACCTCTCCCTCCATCCCTTGTTACTCCTCTAGGTCAATACTTCCCTTTCTCTCTCCCTCTCTTTTCTCTCTCACCCATATATCTCTCCCTATGACTCTCACCCCTCTCTCCCAAGGCTATAGGTCTCACACCTCTATATCTCTCCCCTACAGTTATTTCCATCCCTCCTTACCCATCTTTCATTCTTTGTGAATTTCTCTATCTCATTTTATTCACTCTCCCCCTCACCTCTCCACCTCTTCCATGTACAATTCTATTAGTCATTCCTTCCTTGTATACATCTCCATCTCTCCTTATCCATCTCTATAATGGAATCTTTATTCAAACTACATTCAATTTCAAAAATTCAATCCATAATCACATCCATAAAATATTTCAATAAAACATCATAATCACATTTGATAACATTTCAATTCCATATAAACATCATTCTTAGGATATGTAATTATTAAAAAAAAAAAAAATCAATATTTGATAATTAATAAATGCAACATAACATAATTCATCTTAGGAGTTCAATTCATTAATTAAGAATTCATTTCAATCACATAAGAAATGAAACAACCTAATTAATCAACTCAAAACAATATCATCATAAACAAGAACAAGGTTATTCTATGCATTTAAATATTACCATAGTCAAATGGAGAAATCAAATATCCAACACCATAGAAGTAAACAATAACATAAAATGTCTATGATCCTAATAAGTTAAATAGCATAAAATTCTAGGTCATCGAAGGGTGGGTCTCACACTCTAAGGACATCATCAATTTCAACACCATTCAAGAAAATGTTCACAAAGTTTATATGTAGGTGATGGAATAGAACAGTATCATAAAGAAGCATGATGCCAAGGCTATGACACAAATCAAGCGACTTCACCAATCATTACTTGATGCTTTCAGATGCTAATATGACCATAATTTGAGTTCAAATTCAATTCCTTACAAAATACCTTGAATATCATAACTAAAAAAAAAAACGCAAGTGAAAGAGATCCTAACATATGTGAGATAACATGTTGTACCACTTCCTCAAAAATCTTGTTGAGCTTTGTCACTAGAACCATTTTACCTTGTTCCAATTGTTTAGGATGCCATGTGTGTTTTTTGTGACTTGGATGTGTGCAAAGTTGATTAAATGGGGAAAAAATTCTTCTTCATTATCAATAAAGCTCATTAAACCTATCCCTCCATCCCTTGTTACTCCTCTAGGTCTCTCCCACTCTTGTTTCTCCCCTCTCTAGGTCTTTGTATAGGGTTGAGAGTTGAACACTTGAAAAATCTCTATAAATCTCATTTGGCGCTGACAAAATTTGGCAAGTGCCAAATTTGGCTAGCGTGAAATTTTGGCTAGCACCAAATGGCCTTTCCTAAAAATAGTGAAAAATGCATCAAACCCATGATACAAGCCTACAATTCCTTGCTTTTGTCTAGTTATTGTGCTTTTTCTAACAAGGAAACACTTTTTCATGTTGTTGACTTCTTGTACCACCACATTTTGCTTACTCCATCACCTTTTTAGTACCATTTTTTGCCTTGATAATTTAGAAGAAGAGAGTTTGAAGTTTTTAAATAAAATTCGATTATCTCAGGTAATATTTTCATGTTTGTTGAATCAAAATTTTTATTATGAGTTTTTTTGTTTAAATTTGATAATATAGACCCATTCTATTCATAATTCTAGTAATAATAGATTTACATAGAATTCAAGATTGAATTAGAAGTTGCATAAAAATTTAAATTTTATAAGTGTTTGAAGAAAAAATTGAAAGAACGTGACATAATTTTCTAAATGTAATATTGATCATTTAGGTTATTCATACCATTAATCACAAGTTTGATTTTAGATTATTTGATCAAGTACTATCTAGCACTATATATAAAGTGAACCTTAATCTAAGAATAATATTTGAGCATATTTTTATCCAATTGTTATATTTGAATCTACAAGTATACAAATCCAATTTGCTAAAGTCTTCATACAGTAACAAATCTAAACAAAACATTTGAATTGCACACATATAAATTAGTTTATTTTCTCAACCATTCTATAGTGATGAATGAAAGGCCAGTAGAGTATTTGAACTAGCTAATAAGAAGATTTACATTAACCAATATCTCTTCTTTCATGAGAAGAATGGGTCACTTGTCTTCTCCTCAATACTCTACTTCTTATTTTCCTTTAACAATTGATTATATTTTCTTTAATATTAAATTTTTTCTTTAGTGACCTTTTTTGGGTACTAGCTTCCAAGGGGTGCATTCCTATTCTATTGCAAGGGCTAGTGTTTGATAAAGTGTTTGTGACCTTCTTATATGATGCTTTCTTTCAGTAGGAATTATATGGAATTAGTATTTACCACTCTTCTCATATGCTTCACAAAGATGGTTTACAAAGTGACCAAGGTGATTGTAGAAGTGGAGTGAAACTTGTGGAAGTATATGAGGAGGAAATATTAATTCTAGGTTAGCATCTTGCCTCAATAAACTTCCTATTTCAACATGTCTTAGCTCAAGTAGATTTGATTGTTTGCATGTGTGTGTTTCTACAAAGTTAAATGTGTGATTCTAGAATTACAAATATTAAATTTGATGTGTTCAATAGGAATATAGTTTCCCTAAACACTTTCTAAATTGGGAAGTGTGTGTGGTGTGTTTCATTATGGGGGAGAAAGGGTGACAGTTTTAAAAATGTCTCAAAACTATTTGATGTATCTTCAATCTTGATCTATAATGGATTTCATAAAAAGGCAGTTCTAAAAATAGAGGAAAGTAAAATATTAGTATGAGGGTAAAAGGACAAACCTATATCACACTTTATAAAGGAATCGGCCAACAGCAAAAAAAATTCTAAACTTCGACCACATAAAAGTGGTCTTTATGTTTTGAATTTCAAAATAGTGTAAACTAATGAAATATAGAACTTTTGATGAAGTTTATTCCCATAATTTTAAAAAAAATAAAAATTAAAAATTTCATTATTTTTTTTCAATTTAAGGACAAATTTTGGAATGCTGAAAATTTCAGAAAAGAGTGACTTCACGGGCCGCCAAGAAAAAAATTGAAAAAAACTTCATTTCTCCCTAATTTGTTTTTCTCCAAATAGGTAACTTCAATATTTACTACGTGAAAAAAAAAAATCAAATTTTGATGTATATTTTTCTCATAATAATGTTTTAAATTCAAACATGTTAGAATTTGACAGTTTTCACAGGCTGTCAACTATTTTCAATTTTTTTAATCATTTTCAAAAAAAAAATTATACCCTTTTGAAGAAGACTCTCTCTTGTACTGGACCATATAAGTTTTAAAGAATTTTAATATGTTTTACTAATTGCTTTTTAATTTCTAATCAGCCTCATTTTTTATTTTAACAATCTACTTGCATTATTTTAAAAATAACATATATTAAAACTATCAAAATATTAAAAAAATTATATATTTGAATTCCTCACACCGATCTCTACAAAAGGGTATTTTTCTCTTTTGTAGAAAAAACATTCTAATAGTAGAAATACTTAGTTAAATTTGAAAGTTTCAGAAAATTCTAAAAAATGTTGAGTTGGCTGGCAACTAGGATGCCAACTAGATAGTTTCGGCCGAAAGGGTTTCGGCCGAAACCCCTTCACATATAATAAGCCAAATTGAAAGCCGAATGTAAAGTTGGCAAGGAGAAATTTATTTTTTTGGTTTCAACCGAAACCTATTCAGCCAAAACCATGTGTGCCACGTATACGCCACATGGTTTCGGCTGAAACATACTCGGTCGAAACATTTCCAACCGAAATTAGTTCGCTCGGAACTATTTATTAGGCCAAAAGTGTGACACATGTTTGTGCTTTTACCCATGAGAGAGATAGGGTAGAGAGAGAGGATCCATTTCCAAACAAGGAAAGCTTCCTTAAATAGACCAATTCGGAAAAATGGTTGTTGGAATATGTAATTTAATGAATAAAATATAGTTTTGACCATTAGTAGTAGGAGGAAAATCAAATTATTTGAGAAAACAAACCTAGACACTATTAACCCTAAGGGATAAAAGATTTAAAATATAGATGAATGACATTATGTCAAGGTGTGATTGACATTTAAATGCATAAAAAATAAAGTGAAACATGTGATATGTGTTCTTTTAGACTTTGAATAAGGGCTTGTTATTCTCCTTTTATGGTTTGAACAAAATAATCTACATCATGAGAATCTTGTTATGTCGTAATTGCTCTATTAGTCCATGAAATGTAACAACCTTGGGTAGATTGTGAATGGATACCATTTCTCATGGATCTTCTTTGGTCCCATTTCTAATGAGTATCCTTACATTCTCTAAATTGCTAAATTTTTAAAGGTATTATTATTTAACTTTTATGTGAAAGTTCTCATTCAGCCTATTTCATTCATGAATGTTTACTATTCGCCAACATTGTTCATATTTATTGCTTGGAGGTGATTTTCTTTGTGTACACCTACTCCAATCTCCTATTTTTGTTAAGTTTCTTCATTATTTTTAGTAGCTTTTACAACTTTGGTATTTTGGATTATTCTCATATATTCATTTTTATTCTTATCTTGCATCTTGTTTATCATAACTTAAATTATTTCATTTTTCAAAAAAAAAAAAGAAAATAGGCTGTTGTGGAGGTGAAAAGACTAAAACAAGGATTTGACTGAGGCAAATCCCCAATCAACCACCAAAATATTTTTCTTTTCTTTTTGTGTGTTGTAGGTTTGAGAGGAAGAAGAAGTGTTAAGGATACAAATCATTTAGTGATATCTTTTTTACCCTTCATCTTGTTTTCATTTTTAGTTATTTCCTTCAAAAAATTAGTTTATCATAATAATATCTTATTACTTTCACTAGTGTTTACTATTGGCAGTTTTTGTCATTGATGTCGACACTTGAAGAGATTGTTGCCATTTGTTGTTGTCAACATTGATTGTTGATTTTCAGTGATGTCGCCACTTGATGAAGGTTGTTGTATGTTTGTCTATTGTTGTAATTGATGAGATTTCATGTTTCATATGCCTAAGGAGATTGTTGTGATGTCAACACTTGATGTTGGTCCATATTCTTGGGAGATTTTTGACATTAATGTATGGAAGAGCTTCTAAAATTTATGGTTGGATGTCATGCATTACCTAAAGAAGAGTTGTTGAAGTTCATTGTTGGATTTCATGCCTTATCTAAAGAAGATTTGTTGAAGTTCATGGTTGGACCTCATGCCTTATCTAAAGAAGAGTTGTTGAAGTTCATGATTGGATGTCATGCCTAATCAAAGAAGTATTGAGTATGATTCTTGTCAGCAAAATTGGTTTCATAATGATATATTAATATGGGGATTATAAGTATTAGAAGTATTTTTGATATTGGAGAGATATTGTTGAAGGTCTATAGTATGTCTTATTCTCTCTCCTAATGTTCTTGATGAAGTATGTATTGTTAAAATAAATTTTTGGCCTTCTCATGTTGCTTAAGTGGTTCTATTCTTGGAAGTTGCATTGAAGCTCATTTGTGAGAATGCTCTTCATTCCTCCATTATTGAATATATGTTCTTACAGTTTTGGATTCAAATTCAGTGTTCTATGGATGCTACACTTCTATCTTTTCAAGTCACTAGTGTTGCAAAGGAGATTTCTATGAATTGTAGAAGGTTGGTCATATTGTTGGTTGTCTAAACTGGTATGAGAAATGACCTGTATTTCTTTGTATTGATGTCTCTACTCCTATGGCTTAGTGAATGTTTTAACAACATCTATGTAGTCTATCAGTTATATTTTCCTATGTTGTTGTGATCTGCATGTTGATTTTTTAATGTTATATCTTCTGGTTATCTGTTTTGTGCTTCCTGCATGCAATATTTTGTTCTTTTTTGGTTTGTAGTGGTTTCTCGTGGCATGGCAGTATGAAGAAAGTGTATATAAGTGTTTTTAGATGTTCATGGAATATCCCCATTGATCCACATGTTGACAATTGGCTGCTTTGGTGTTGCATTGTGTCTTCAATTGGCTTTCTGGGTCATTTGTGGATATTTGGTCGATAGGGCTTGTTATTTTGCTTGCACCATGTGCTTGGGGGTTTGTGCCAACAATTGAAGATGTGTTAATTTGGATTTGGGTCCTAACCTATCTTTGTTAAAACTTCCTTGTGTAAATTTAATTGAAAGTGTGGTTTTGGGCTGACTAGTTATGAACTTGAAAATTTCATGTACATGTTCCCTTGATGTCAACTTAGGTTGATGTGCGCCAACATGTGAATTTTTTTGGATCACTTTGGAAGATGTAGTAAGTTTTTTTGGTCCTTTCTATCTTTGGATAGGACCACATTATGCTTTGGTGGTCTTGTTGAATTCATTGTTTATCTTCTTCTTGGATGAACTAATTTAATTTTTGAAGTGTTGTGGTGGATATAAATACAAGATCATTTTGGATGCAACAAATGATAAGAGTGTACAAGTTAGAAAAGAAAGTTTGTAGTATGTATTGAATATCTGACATAATTAGTGCTACTTTGTGAAGAGGAAAGATAAAATCAATTATGCTATAATTCCTCAGTCAATAGAGTGTTATGTTTACAAGCTTTGTAATCTTTATCTAAACCTTTGTATCCTACTCTAGAAGATAGTGAATCTCATTAGGTCCTTGTATCTTGCACCTTGAGTTGTTTTTGCATCAGTCTTGCAAGTCCTTTGTGTCTTGTGTTGAGGTAGTGAGCCTTTATACTATTAGTTAACTCACACCATGGTTTTTTGTCATTGATTTTTCCATGTAAATCCGATGTCTCCTTGTGCATTTGTGTGTTCTCTATTTCTCTCTCAATGTTGTTGATCTAGTTAAGGTTAATATTACTATATCTTTCACTATTTTGAATTGATAAAGTTGTTGAAGATTCAAACTACCATATTCTTCTTTGGTATTGTCCTATTTAAAGGTTTTAATATGATAATGAAGGTTGTCTTGTGCTTAAAGTTTCAAGTTTTGGAAGGGCTTAAGATTTTGAGTAGACTGATTCACCCCCCTCTTAGTCTCTCAATGTGCTCAACAATTGGTATCAGAGATAAGTTGCTCTGAAGAATCCTAACAACTTGAGGCAAAGATCCAAGATGGAACATGATGGTTCATACAAGGGTCTTATGTTTGATGGGACTAATTATGCTTTCTATAAATTGAGAATGGAAGGAAACCAAAACTTCCTAAGGTTTGGTGTTTGGAAATCAGTTAAAGATGTTTATACTGCTCCTGCTACTCCTCCAACAGATCCTAGTTAAATAAGATTATATGAGAGCAATGCCAAAGCTAAGAATGCTCTCTTCTATGGATTTGCAGATTTAGAACTCTTGAAGGTGATGAATTGAAGCTCTACTAAGGAAGTCTAGGAAAATCTTAGTAGTATCTATGAAGGTCATACAAAAGTGAATCAAACTAAAATGCAGATCATTAAAAGTAGATTTAAGACTCTAAAGATGATAGAAGATGAAAATACTGCAAGTTACATGCTCCGAGTATAAGAAGTTGTCTCTAGAATCACTAGTCTTGGTGAAAAATTAAAAGAAAGTGAGATTGTGAAGAAATTTTTGAGATGTCTCCATAAAATTTATATTCATAAGGTGTTTACCATTGAAGAATCTAAAGACTTGGATCAGTACTTTGTTGATGAAATATTTAGTTCTCTCACTACCTTTAAAATGAGAGAGTTTGATCAAGATGTTTCAAAAGGGAAGTTGCATTCAAATCCAATAACAAGATTGAACATGAAGTTTCTGATCAAAATATTGACCTTCATGAAATTAAAGAAAACTTTGTGAGAAGGTTGAAGAAAGGTACTAGAAAATACAAAGGTAAGTTACCATTCAAGTGTTTAAATTGTGAAATAATTGGTCATTTTGTATATAAATGTCCTTATAAAGAATAAGATGATATTAACAAGAGAGATAAGGTTAAAAAGGGTCTTTATTCCAAGGAAAGCAGTGGTTCCTCTGAAGATGAGGAGAATGAATCAAATGATGACACCCTTTTCATGGCCTTTAATACTGTTGATAGAAAGTGTAATGCTGAGAAATGTAAGGATTCCAACTCCTTGAGTGATGAAGACATGTTCTCTTCTGACCTGGATCTAAAATCAATGGAACTTGAAGGTTGGGACTTCAGTTCAGATGATTGGGAAATAGGTTTTGAAGGAAAAATTCAGTCTTCTTTGAAAGACCTAAATGAAGCAAAGGAACTAAATTAGAAATTATATGAGAGCTTGCTTGAAAGATTAAAAGAAGAAATTGACAAATTGAAATCCAAAGTAAAAGAAGGTAAAGTGTGTGAAATAAAATAAAAAATGGTAGAAGGCATGATCCCTGATTTAAATGTAAAGGTTGAAGAAGGAAAAATGCTTGAAGATTGCTTGAATATCAAGCTTAATCAAAAGGTTGTTGAATGCTTAAAACTTGAAGAGGAGATTGTCACTTTAAAATATGAATTAGAAAAGACAAAAGAACAAATTGTCAAAGAAGATAAGTCTAACCCTAATAGCTCAAAATCAAATGAAAAGCTTGAGACAAAGAAGGAGAAGCCTGAACTGAAGACTCTGAGAAGAATGGCTTTGGAGATGTAAAGACTATTCAAAATGGTAAGAAAGAAGATGGATTCAATTCTAACCAGAAGAAAAAATGGTCTAGAAGTCCTCCACTTGCTAGACAACATGCTCCCACCAGGTTCAATCAATGCTTTCAAGGTTACTATTTTTCTTGCAATAAATTTAGGCATAAGTTTGTTGATTGTAGAGTTAGACAAAGAATGAATGATAACATGAGTAGAAGATAATCTATTTCTCAAATAAAAAAAGTTGTCTTATTTTATGGATATTTCTATGCTTGCAACAACTATGGTCACAAGGCTGATGAGTGCAGATTTAAGGTGAAGAGGAAAACCCTATTCTTGAACATAACATTGTCTCCTACAAAATGCAATAATATGGGACATAAGGAAAACTATTGTAGAAGTTGTTTTGTTAAGCCACCAGTTCAGAAAAAGAATGAATCCCATAATCAACAAAAGAAGGGAATGAAAAGATCTGGAAAGAAAATCATGGGAAGAAGGATGATTCCACTCTTGTTCACTCTGTACAAGGTTCCAAAAAAACTAAGATAAAGTATTATCTCAAGGGGATATTTCACTTGCAGAACCTATTAGCCCCCTAAAAAGGAAAAGGTGTTGAAATCTTCAACATGAAAGAACAATTGATCAAATTAGCTGATGTGTATATTTGCTAGCATGAATAAATCCTTGCTGAAAATTTTTGTGTAAGTAAAAGGTGTGTGGAGGTTGCTACACTTGTTCTTATTGATATCATTCTAGTTTTGTGTACCACACATAGAGATAATATTTAGAAAGGAAAGTTTCAAAAGGAATTCATAGTGCATACTCTCTCATAGAATCATGGTATTGTGGTCTGCATATCTCCATAGAAATTTTTTTGTCTTGCAAACTACAAGTTAAATCGGTCAAGATGTGAAGGTATTATATCCAAGTTATGAAGTCTTTACACGTTTTGGTATAACAGTTGTATGTAAGAGAGTGCTTATGCTCTGATAGAGTAAAATGATGATGAAGGCTTATGGAATGTTCTACATTCCTCAAGAAAGAATATATTAGGGATCTATTCAGCTATGTTAAATACATGCTACATTATTGTATCAAATACTTTGGGAGTTTGAAAGTATAGTTTCAAAGGACAGATAATTCTAGATGCCTATCTTCTCTACAAAAGATATGTTTGGTACTTGTGTTGATTGGTGTATAAGTTCAGTTATATGAACCTATATGGGAATTTCTATATTAATGTTGGTTGCTAGATTTTAAGTTAATCCTATGCAATATCATGAGGAAGCTGTGAATAGAATATTCATATACTTGAAATGAACTATGAATTATGGCCTATGGTATAAAAAGGATAATAATTTATTTTTGAGTTCTTATACTGATGCAGATTGGGTAGGATGTGTGGATGACTATAGAAGTAGAAGTGGAAGTGTATTCTTTTCAAGAGATATATGGGTATCTGGTTCAATAAAAAGCAAGACTCAATATCTTTGTCCACAACAAAAGTTGAATAAATTGCTACAACATTTTGGTACACTTAGGTGCTTTGATGAAGTAGACTTTGAAGGATGTGGAAGTGTTTTATGATGAAAACATCCCTATATTGTGTAATAATACAAGTGAAATTAATATTTCCAAGAATCTAGTAATGCATTCAAGGACTAAACACATTTCAATCTAGTATCACTTTTTGAGAGAGAAGGTTGCAGAGCATGAAGTTAGATGGAGTATGTTCCTACCAAGGATCAGATTGCTATTGAGCAAAAGTGTTGTTGATCAAAGGAGGAGAATGCATTGCTACTTCAATTGAAGATATTTTTCCCTTTGTTCCTGAAGCCAGAGAATGTCCTATTTTTTTTTATAGAAGTGTATGGCCCTTTTTCCTTGATGTTAAAAGGGGAGAGTGAGCAATGTGTGTTAACATAAATAGCAAAGGGGGAGATTCCTGGAATTTATTATCATTGATGTCAACACTTGAGGACATTGTTAGAATTTTTTGTTGTCAACAATGATTGTTGATTTTCATTGATGTCACCACTTGATGAAGATTATTATATGTTTGACTATGGTTGTTATTCATAAACTTTCCTTTTTCATATGCTTAAGGAGATTTATATGATGTTAGCACTTGATATTGGTGCATATTCTTGACATTAATGTATGGAAGAGTTGTTGAAGTTCATGGTTGCATGCCATGCCATATCTAAAGAAGAGTTGTGTTGGCCCATAGTTGTTGTTGCACCAAAAGATCGACCTTTTAATGCCTGATACAGTTTCCAGAGTTAACAGATCGACGAGAGGTAGTTAGTCCATGTCACGAATCCCGAGGGGAGCGCTGAACATTTTCCAAAAAAGTCCCCCTCAACATTACCCAATGGGATTCGAACCTAGCACCTTTGGCTCTAATACCAACTGTTGGCCCATAGTTGTTGTTGCACCAAAAGATTGACCTTTTAATGCTTAATACAACTGCTAGAGTTAAAGGATCCATGAGAGGCGGTTAGTCCATGTCACGAATCCTGAGGGGAGAACTGACCATCTGCCAACAAGTTGTTGAAGTTCATGGTTGGATTTCATTTCCTATCTAAAGAAGAGTTGTTGAATTTCATGGTTGGATGTCATATCCTATCTAAAGAAGAGTTGGTAAAGTTCATGGTTGGATGTCATGCCTTATCTAAAGAATCATTTTTGAAGTTCATGATTGGATGTCATGCCTAATAAAAGAAGTATTAATTATGATTGTTGTTATCAAAATTGGTTTCACAATGATATATTAAAACCAGGATTACAAGCATTAAGATGAGAATTAGAAGCATTAGAAGTATTATTGACATTAGAGAAATATTTTTGAAGGTCTATAGTATGTCTTATGCTCTCTTCTAATGTTCTTAATGAAGTATATGTTGCTAAAATAAAGTTATGGCCTTCACATGTTTCTTAAGTGGTTCTATTCTTGGAAGTTGCATTGAATTCCATTTGGGAGAATGCTCTCTATTCCTCTACTATTAAAGATATGGTCATACAATTTGGGATTCAAATTCAGTGTTCTATGGATGTTGCACTTCTACCTTTTCATGTCACCAATGTTGTTGAGGAGATTTTTGTGAATTGTAGAAGGTTGGTAGTGTTCATTCTTTGCACTAGTCCAAGAAACGCTCTTCATTTATTTGTATTGATATCTCTGCTCCCGTGGCTTCATGAATGTTGTCTCAATGTCTATGTAGTATCTCAATTCCATTTTCCTATGTTGATGTGATACATAAGTTGATATATTAATGTTATATCTTCTAGTTATGTGTTTTGTGCTTCCTGGAGGGAGTATTTTCTTCTTTTTTGGTTTGCGGCAGTTGCAAGTGGCATGACAGTATGGAGGACATGTATATAAGTGTTTTTGTATATTCATAGAACATCCTCATGTGATTCACATATTGTTGATTGGCCGCTTTGGTGTTGCATTGTGTCTTGAGCTAGCTTTTTGGGTCATTTATGGATATTTGGCTAACAAGGCTTATTCTTTTACTTGTGCCATGTGCTTGGGGGTTGGCACCAACAATTCAAGATGTGTTAAGTTAGATTTGGGTCCTGACCTATCTAGGTTATAACCACCTTGTGTAAATTCAATTAAAAGTGTATTTTTTGGCCGACTAGTTATGCACTTCAAAGTTTCATCTACACATTTCCTTGATGTTGACTTAGGTTTATGTGCACCAATGTGTGAATTATTTTGGATCACTTTGGAATATGTAATTAATTTTTTTGGTCCACTCTATCATCAGGATAGGACTACATTATGCTTTGGTGATTGACTTGTGTAATTCATTGTTTATGTTCTTCCTAGCCGACCTAATTGAAGTTTTGATGTGTTGCAAAGGATATAAATACAATTTCATTTTGTTTAATGCAAAAAGATATAAGAATGTATAAGTGTGTGGAATGTATTGAATATCCAAAAACATTAGTGCTACTTTGTGAAGAGGAAAGATAGAATCAGTTGTGTTATAATTCCTTAGTCAATAGAGTGTTATGTTGACAAGCTTTGTAATCTTTATCTAAACCTTTGTATCCTTTTTGAGATAGTGAATCTCATCAGGTCCTTGTATCTTGCACTTGGATTTGTGTTTGCTTCAGTCTTGCAAGTCCTCTGTATCTTGCACTAAGGTAGTTATCCTTGGTTTTCAAGTATTTTTGGTAGTGAGCCTTTATACTATGAGTTAACTCTCACCATAGTTTTTCCCTCATTAGGTTTTCCACATAAATATGGTGTCTCCTTATGTATTTGTGCATTTTATGTTTCTCTCTCATTATTGTTGATCTGGTTAAAGTTAAGATTGTTATATCTTTCACTGTTGTGAATTTTTGAAGTTGTTGAAGATTAAAACTACTATATCCTTCTCTATTATTGTCTTATTTAAAGGTTTTGATTTGATAAAGAAGGTTGTATTGTGTTGAAAGTTTCAAGGTCCAAAAGGGATTAAGTTTTTTAGTAGACTGAATCACCCCCCTCTCATTCTTCAGGTGTGTTCAACATTTGTTCCATTATCATTTATAATTTTATCTTAATTTTTATAGATAGTTCATAGTTTCCATTCTAGGTTCCTCAATTATTGTATTCAAAATGTCATTTCAGTCTTTTTACATTATGTAACGTTTACTTGCTTATTTTTTCTTTAAAGATAAAAAATCCAAGAGTGGTTAATCAAGTAAATCTAGTTAGTAGGATATTTTTTGAAATAAAATGTTAGTTAGTTAACTCAAGTGTGGTGATTTAAAATTACTCTTAAATAAACCTAGTCTTTCATTAGTAGAGTTAAATCTCTACCACCAAACTATTGCACTGCACTGGCTCAATTTTTTTGATCAAACCATTCCTTGATAATTCTTGCAATTGTGAATTTGTTTGTTCATTTTTCATTGGTTTCATCTTATATGTAGTCTTCTTTATTAAGATAGCCCTTGGTATCATATCGATGTGATGGTCAATGATTACTTTAAGTAGAAGTATACAATATGATACTTCTAACAAGGTATTTTCTTTGTAATCCAATAATTTTCTTCACTTCTATTTGTAGCTCTTTGGCCCTAACATTAGCATTCTCTTATATAGGTTTACATAGGAGTGCATAACCCATCCCCTCCACCATTCTCACAACATTGAGAAACTACTTTCCAAAAGGCCATGATACACATCCATATGCACTATATGACATTGTACTTAAACTTTGTAAGATATAGTTTTTAAAATTTACAATGTGCTATTCTTTTAGAACCACACAGTGCAAACCTTGTATGGATTAAGATGCATTACCCTTTTTCAACCTTTCTTATGGATACTATTTTCACAAAAAAATAGGCTATCAATGTAATGACTATCAATAATGGAGGTTTGATCATGGAATCTAAAATTTTAACATCATTTCAATGGCATCAACATTATTGTCAATTGAGATTTATTGATCTACTTTCACTATTATAAGTATCAAATGGTCCATGATATTTCATTTTTGTATAAGTCTACTCAAATTTTTCCAAGTTTCTTAGCTAGAAAGAAAAATTGTTCTCCATTCTCTCAATATTGTTACCCTCTACCATGCTTCCCTCTACCATGCTACCCTCTACCATGTTTCCCTCTATCAACTACCCTCTACCATGCTTCCCTCTACCATGCTACCCTCTACCATGTTGCCCTCTGTCAACTACCCTCTACCATGTTGCCCTCTACCATTCTTCCCTCTTGGATATTTGATCTCATCATACACCAAGAAATTCATAGTTCTTCCAAAAAAATAGCCTAACCTATGACAACATTAATAGTGTTGTACAACAAAAAACACTACAAATATATTAATATCAAAATCTTCTAACTTAAAAAATTGCTAAGAAGCTACAAATTATATTGTTGTTTGAACACTTTCATGTTGCAAGCTATTTTTGTACACTTGATAAGAAATTTTCTCACTTTATAGTATGGTAACATGACACTCTAATTTTTTTTGATTAAGCTTGAGTAATCATGACCCATCACATTTTCTATACCATTTCCCAAGTGATTAAACTAAATAGATTTGTTTTAGAGTTAAATTTTAAGCATTAACGAGGGTTTTATTTTGATTTGTAATTTTCTAAGGGTTTAGGTAAAAATTCATGGGATGATGATATCTATGATGATAGCACTTACTATTTTAGGACTAGCCTTTTTGTTGACATATTTATATGTTTAGTAAGAACTTGTACCAACAATCTCTAAAGAGTCGTAAGTGCATAAAAAGTGGAAAACTTTGATGAGATCTTTCTCAAAAACTACGACACTTACAACCATTGTGTTTGAAGATGCAGGGTCATGTTGGGTCCCTCTACAATAACCTCTCTTATTTTTTAATCCTCCAATCCATTTGTTTGTGGTGACAAGTTTTTGCACGTTGGAAAAAGCATTTGATACATGTAGTGTAAAGTTGCAAGGTGGCATAATTTTTGTTCTATTCATTTTGTAACCAAAATAACAATTCCAACACATCTGGGTGGGTGGTTTTATGCTATTCAAGGTCCTATTTTTCATCCTAGTATTTCGGATTGTTCTAGACTACATAGTACCGATGATTTCTATTAAGAGACCTAAGTGCGAAAAAGTGGAAAATTTTGATGAGCTCTTTCTCAGAAACCATGGCACATACAACCATTCTATTGAAAGGTATAGAGTCAAATAAGGTCCCTCTACAATAACCTCTCTTATTTTTTAATTTCCAAAATCCATTTGGTCATGGTGACAAGTTTTTTCACATTGCAAAAAGCATAAAATGCATTGAAGACAAAGTTGCAAGCTGGTGTAATTTTTGTTTTGTTCTTCATGTGGGAAAATTGATAGTTCCAAAAAATCTGAGTGGGTGGGTTAATGCTAGGAAAGGTCCTATTTTTCACCCCATCATCTCAAATCATTGCAAGCTACATTGTACCAGTGATTTCTCTTAAGAGACCTAAGTGTAAAAAAGAGGAAAACTTTGATGAGCTCGTTCTCAGAAATCATGGTAGTTACAACAATTTTTTCTAAAGGTATAGGGTCATGTAGGGTCCCTCTATAATAAATTCTCTAAGTTTCAAATATCTCCAATCGATTTGCCCATGGTGACAAGTTTTTGCACGAAGGAAAAAGCATCAGATGCATGTGGTCTAACATTGCAAGGTGGATTTTTTTTTGTTTGGTGTTCAAACAAATTAATAGTTCCAAAAAAATTGAGTGGGTATGTTTATGATAGGAAAGGTCTTTTTTCATACCCTAGCATGTTGGATCCTTCCAGGCTAAATTGTACCAAAAATTCTCTTAAGAGACCTAAGTGTGAAAAAGTGACAAACTTTGACAAGCTCTTTTTAAAAAAATTTGGCACTTACAACCATTTCTTTTGAAGGTACAAGGTCATGTTACAATAAAATCTCTCAATTTTTCATATCTCCAATCCATTTGGTCATGGTGATAAGTTTTCATAGGTTGCATAAAGCATCAAATGCATTGAAGAGAAAGTTGCAAGGTGGCATAATTTTCATTTTGTTTGTCGTGTGGCCAAATCGATAGTTCCAACACATTCAAGTATGTGAGTTTATGCTAGAAAAGATCCTATTTCTCACCCCAAACATGCCAGATCATTCTAGGCTACATTGTACCAGTGATCTCTTAAGAGCTCTAAGTGCAAAAAAATAAAAAAATTTAATGAGCTCGTTGTCAAAAGTTGTGGCACTTACAACCATTTTTACTAAAGGTAAAGGGTCACATAGGGTTCCTCTAAAATAACCTCTCTCAATTTTCCATATGTCCAATCCATTTTCTTGTGGTGACAAGTTTTTGCATGTTGGAAAACATGTCAAATGCATTGAAGAGAAAGTTGCAAGGTCACATAAATTTTATTTTGTTTAACGTCCAAAATTATTTTCAATTCCAACACATCTAAGTGGGTGGATTTATGCTAGGAAAGGTTCTATTTCACACTCTAGCATGCCAAATCATTCTAGGCTACATTGTATCGAAGATTTCTCTTAAGAGACCTAACTGTGAAAAAGTGGCAAACTTTGACAAGATCTTTCTAAAAAACTGTAACACTTATAAATTTTTCTTCTAAAGATAGAGGGTCATGTAGGGTCCCTCTACAATAACCACTCTCAGTTTTTCATACCTCCAATCCATTTTTGGTGATAAGTTTTCACACATTGCAAAAAGTATCAAATGAATTGAAGAGAAAGTTAAAAGGTGTCATAATTTGGTTATGGGTTAGCGCAAGATCATGAGGATCCAAACTAGGCCCTTAAGTGGTAATAAAATTCAAAAAAATAGAGTTAGGAAACTTGACATAAAAATTTGAATAATTTATTAACATAATTTAAAAAAATATGTAGGAACAAAATTTGTAGCAAATTCAATGTATTTTCTAAGATATTGGTCTTTTTTTGGAAAAAAGTAAATCTATCTAGTGAAAATTTGAAAATTTAATTCAGTAGTACTAAATTTTTCAGGAAAAAATAAAAAGTAGGTATATGTCTGACCAACCTAAGTACAAGAAAAAAAGAATATATTTTCTTGAAACTTTCAATATAAGTAGAGGACTCTTGCCTAGATGTGCAACATTTTTTTTGTAATTTTTTTGCAAGTAAATAATTAGTTATGAACTTTTTATTAAAATGTTTTTAAAATATTAAAACTTTTTTGTCTCACCACTATAAGTTGGTAAAAATTTTATAAAAAACATGTCTTTTTTTTTATCCTATAGTATGGGAATCATAGGATGTGTTTCATATTTTGGATTCAAAAAATATTAAACCATTTAAGAATTATAGATATTTTTTAATTAGCCTATCAATTAGGACTTTAGTTAGAATACATGTAGAAAATCAATAATAATTATCTATTTAATTCCAAATAAGGAATGTCTTATATTGGTGGAAAGCTGAATTTTTTTTCAATAAACACTTTTTGTTTCATCAAATTCGGATAAAAAAGAGTTGTCAACCACTTTTTTATCAGATCACCACTTTTTGGACCCCCATAATCCTGCACTCACCCTTATGTTCATCGTGTGGTTGAATTGATAGTTCCAACATATTTGGGTGGGTGGTTTCATGCTAATAAATATCCTATTTCTCACCCCAACATGTTATATCATTCTAGGCTACATTGTACATCTGATCTCTTAAGAGCTCTAAGTGTGAAAAAGTGGTAAACTTTGATGAGCTCTTTTCCAAAAACTCTAGAACTTACAACCATTTCGTCTAAAAATATAGGGTCATGTAGGATCCCTATAAAATAACCACTCTTAGTGTTTCATATCTCCAATCCATTTTCCAATGGTGACAAGTTTTTGCACATTGGAAAAAGTATCAAATGCATTAAAAATAAAGTTGCATGGTGGCATATTTTTTGTTTTATTCATCATGTGACAAAACCAATAGTTCCAAAGCATATGAGTGGGTGGGTTTATGCTAGCTAAGGTCATGCTTCACACCCCAACATGTTAGATTGTTCCAAGCTACATTTCATCGATGATTTCTCTTAAGAGACCTAAGTGCGATAAAGTGGAAAACGTTGACGAGCTCTTTCTTAGAAATAGTGGCACTTAGAAATTTTTTGTATAAAGGTACAAGATTTTGTAGTGTCCCTCTACAATAACCTCTCTCAATTTTTCATATCTCCAAGCTGCTTGGTCATGGTGAAAGTTGTTTATGTCCCAAAAATCATCAAATGCATGTAGTGTAAAGTTGCAAGGTAGGCTAATTTTTGTTTTGTTTTTCATGGGGCTAAATCATTAGTGCCAAAATATATAGGTGGGAAATTCTATGCTAGGAATGGTCATGTTTTACACCCCAACTCTCCTGAATGTTTTGGAATGCACTGTGCCAATGCTTTCTCTTAAGATCCCTAAGTGCAAAAAAATGTCAAACTTTGACACAATGTTTCTCAGAGTCAGTGACACATACAAATTCTTTTTTTCTAAACCTATAGGTCCATGTGAGGCCCCTCTACAACAACCTCTCTCATATTTTTATTACTTGAAACCATTTCACCATGGTGAAGGTTTCTCTGTTGCCCCAAAAACTATCAGATGCATGCAATGTGAAGTTGTAGGATAGCCTAATTTTAATTTTATGTGTCATGTGGTAGAACTATAAAAACCAACATGTCCATGTAGGCATGGTCCTATTTTGCACCCCAACTCTCCCAAAAATTTCAAGCTACATTGTGTTAGTGCCTCTATGAGTGGAGAGAGCACAAGTGTAGGGCATGGGTACATGAGATGTCTATGTGGTTGTTACATGAAATGGTCATAATCACTACATGGAGATGACTAGTTATTCCATTCCTACATAATTTTATTTCATGATCTCTATGTGAGGTTAGGATTATTTGAGTTAGAGCAACATTGATTCCTTGAGATCCATAACAAAATATCAATATCCAATTAGTCTAAGATGAGTCTAGTTAAATTCAAGAAGATATGAGAAGCCTATCACTAGAGCTGAAGTATAAGTCCATACATCAAAGTTATAATTGTCTTGAAAAATATTCATCACAATGCATACAATGAAGTTATAATTGTCTTGCAAACCACATCAGAATGTTATAAGAAGTCATCAATGACAATATCATAACCTCCTAGTATCTCTATTAAGTTATTTAGTGCTTGAATCTCCATTACGTGTATCTTAGGAAGATGATAAAAAATGAAAATATACAAGTACATATGTCTTCATTTATAATGTCATGTTAGATACCAATTTATGAGTAATGTGTCATAAACAAGGAAAATGAGAAGACATGTACACAGAAAAAAATATCTCTCCAAAAGAGAGAAAATCATAAATAAATAATTGGATGGATGGGGATTCAATATGAATAAATCCATCACAAATATTTAATAAACATCCTTTGGGAGATAGATAATGAAGCACCCCAACAATGTTGTAGCTCTTACACCAAAGGAAGATGCTCATATATGAATGTTGAATATATAATGCATTTAAATTTATCCCCTTCTAAAAAATAATCCAATAGAAAATGATGAGGTAACTCTCACTCCAAGAATAAATGTGAGGTGAAGTATCATGATGTATCCTACCTTTGAAATCTACTTAGATGTGCCCATCTGAAAACAAAATATACCTCAATTCATAAAAGTAAAAGCAATCCAAACCTGTGTGAAGAAAAATGAAATCTAAGATCTAAAGAAAAAGAAGATATGATAAGAATATGAAATGGTTTTCATAAAATAAGAGTTTAATATCCTCAATAATGTCTCCTAAATTTGTGATTACGGAGAAAAAAGGGTTTACTAAAGTGAATTGATTAAGATGATAAACCACTATGCTTTTCACCCTAATATGATTTTGTGTTTGATAAGATGCAAATAACAACCAAAAACTAACCCTAAATGTTATAGCAACTATGAGGGAAGTTTCTAGAGCTTAAAATGGTGTGTACCTTGTTGCAAGAAGCCTATTTTTAGGGCACAAAGGATTCATTCACCTTTAGTGGTGAATGGGTCCCTGTTTGGGTTTTTGAAACTGAGATCTAGATTGTTTTCCTTGATGTTTGCACTCTCAGATCCTCATTTGTCAGCTCTTGAAAACCTGTAATAAATTGTGTAGATTCCTTTATTTGTTCTTGCACTATTAAGGTCAATCTTGCAACTTGAAAACTTTGATAATCTTGCCCTAAACTTCTTCTCCACTTGATCTTCAACCTGTAAATATGCAATCATGCACTCAAGAGGAGAAAAAATTGTTGATTGTTAGTGAATAGGGGTTTGCCTAAGTCAAACCTCGTTTAGGTAATTAAACCAAATTATGAAATAAGGAAACTGAAGCATGAAACATGAAATATGTAATTGACGATACATTGGATGTTATCTTGGAGTGTAAATATGCAATCTAACATGAAGTGGCCATGAATAATGTAGATCTTGATCCTTAAATAAGATGTGAAACAATGCTTGCAAGTAGATCTTCAATGCTACATCCACTATCTTAGCTCAACAACATGTATGAATGCACTATGTCTTAGACATGATGAAATGATCTTGAATTGCTGCAATAAACTCTTGATAATCTGCCTTGAAATTCCTTTAAATTTCTCTTGTAAACTCTTGTGAACTCAAACTTTCTATAATACATGAATGCTTGGAAGACTAGGATGAAACTAGGTGAATTAACCCCATATTTATACTCAATCTAGAGATTAACCCCAAAATTCAATCAATTCAAGTTGACACTGGATCTGGAAATGCACATTATTAAAAT
Source organism: Sequoiadendron giganteum (assembly GCA_007115665.2). Lineage (NCBI taxonomy): Eukaryota > Viridiplantae > Streptophyta > Pinopsida > Cupressales > Cupressaceae > Sequoiadendron > Sequoiadendron giganteum. The sequence continues at coordinate 244,755,303 of CM021105.1, read as the reverse complement.
CCTGCTAGAATTAAATTAAAAAAAGGGGGTCCTTATTAAGGGAGGACCCATTCACCACCTAGGGTGAATGGGTCTTGGAACAAGTTTCCACGACCTTGCCTTCAGGGGGTGAAATAACATCAAAAATCCATGTCAAATATGCAGCGAAAAGGGGGTCCTATAGAGGGAGAACCCATTCTCCACCTAGGGTGAATGGGTCCTAGCACCATTTTCTAAGACCTTGATTTTTCCCAATTAAATGTTTTACAATTTGAATTATGGGTGTCGGGATTGATCCCTAGAAGGTGTCACAAATAAGGCTTAAATTTGAATTAAAGGGGATAATTAACTCTAATTAACCACAATTAATTAATGAGACCCTAGATAAGTGTGAAAGTGTGTTACAAAACTTTACAACACCATAAAAAGGGTAAAATTTAGGTGCATTTATTAAAAAGGGGCCCAAGATCAATATGAATGTGTGCAACACATTACACCATTACACCTAGGAAAAAATAGGTTAATTCAATGACAATTATTCCCAAATTAAGGAAAAGGGATACTTTTTTCGTTACTACATTTTTCCCCCACTTTAGTGAGAGGATGACCCCATGTCAAACTCACACTAAACTAGACATTAAAGACACTTAATTATGCAGCAATAACAATGTTACATAATCATACCCTGTCAAAGGCCAAGAAAAATAAAGAAAAACAAAAGGATCAAGCACAATCATTCCAACACGATGTGGAAAAGGGTTGTTTTTCTGTAACATACACTGCTCACTTTGGGCTAGTGGAACCTCAATCTGCCCACTAGGTGATTTGTCCCTAAATATGTATATGCTCTGTAATGACCCCATCCTTGGGTAATTAAATTTTTTTCTAACATTTCATTCCAAACATATAAAAGTAACAAGTAACAAGACATTGCAATAAAATTCTTCCTTTCTTTATTGATAAATACATACAAGTTACAATATATATTTCCACATGAATTCCATTTTCATTGAAAATATAAATCAGAGTACAAAAGTAAAACAAATTAAATACATAGCTCATAAGCTTTTGCACAAATAGTAGTAAGACGGTCCAGGTTCCCTTCCTTTCAAATCTTGGTGTATTCATCGCCTGCGGTGGAGGAGAAACATCACTCAGGTGCTTTTTCGCCAACCACAGACTGTTAATGCGGTCCCCCGCACATCTATCATTTGATAGATGGCCCTCCCTTCGAACGAAGAGATTGGTAAAGTAACCGGCTGTGACAACCCAACTAAGCATAGTGTTGTTTCCTATACATCTAGAACTTGCTATTTCACAATCCCGAACTAGCATGAAGGATCAAAATGAACTGACAGTGTAGTCTTGACTATCTCACATCTAAGTGGATGTCATACCTTCCCCTACTTTGGCCAAAGTATTCTCATTCAGTACTTCGAATGAAGGTCATCTATCATATACACTACTCATGACCGATTTGACTTAAGGCTATCTTACACTATGCGTAGGCTAAGTCCTTCATTGGATCAATACCTAGCCTACACATATGTTTTAGAATTTTATTTTGATAATCTACTATTTTTCCACATGTGTAGAACATAGAGCTTGATTTTCAGTGAAAAACCTATGTTTAATCAAACTAAAAATCCAAATACATAATAAAACCAAAACATATTAAAATTATATTTGATGGATAGCTTGTTCTGAGGACTACCATCATCTAGTTGGGTCTATGAAGTTTCCTCCATTTTCATCCTCAACTTGAGCTTCGAAGGGATTTTTTTTAGATATTTTGGTGCTACAGGGGGAGAAGGGGGGAAAAGGGGGGTTTGAATGAACCTAGGTTTGAGCAAACCCCCCTTGGAGGTTCACTCGAACATGAGTTCATTCAAACCCTGGTTCGAGCAAACCCCCCTTTCTACAAAGTTTCTCTTTGTTTTTTATTTTAGAAAATGTGAAATATGTGGGACCCAACATTTAATAGGGTTTGGTTGAAGGGGAGTTCGAGCTAACCCTTATTGGGTTTGTTCAGACCCTAAGTTCATTCGATCCCCCCAAAACCCAATTCTTTTTCATGGGGGCATTTTTTGCAATTTCGCTTCGTCAACAAAATTGTAAACCAATTTTGTGCAATCACCCTGGATGCAATTATTTGGGAGTTAAGTATCTCATCTAGAAGATAGTGCCAATTGTTATTTCAAATTCAAATCTTTCTAAAGGAAGTTTGTGCCAAGCCAAAAGACCATTGTATAGCTAGAGCCTATTGGAACTATGGTTTTCTATTCACTTGTATAAATTTCCTTGTTTTCATAGAGAAATAATAGCTATCTCAATCTTAATTATAGGATGGTGTTGGAACTATGCTACTTCATGGTATGAGTTAGCATTTCTGGTTTGGCTTGGAGGTGTGTTGGACTTAGTTAAAGCCATGGTAGAAATTGTAGAAAGTTTGTCTAGAGTATGGTTAGTACATCTTGGTCAAAGCACTCTTCGAAAACTATTGGAATATGTGTAGGGCATACAATAATATACGATATTTGCAACAATTTTACAATTACTAAAAATTTTACAGTTACTAATAATTTGAAGTAACATCTAAATAGTAAGGATGTGTATGATATTTATAACAATTTTACAGTTACTAACAATGAAATTTGTGTAATTATTCATTTATTTAATTAATCATTTATAGTACAAGTATGGATAACAATGGTAAAATAAGATTTGCATTAACCAAAAAGCCATAAGTCCATACAACATTATATTTTGATAAAAGTATATAATATATCCAATAAAGTCATACAAGCTTTCCAAAAATCCACATGGACATAAAATTTCACATATCCATAGTACAAAACATATGTTAAAAAGTTCCACGTAGACATACAACAAAGGACCCTAATACATAGTCATTTCGCACTAAGGGAAGGAAATAGATCACGAGCTACCTTCAACTATTGACTGGATGGAGATGCATGTGATGTTGTTATCTTTCAAATATTCTCACTTATCCTCCTTTCTTCAGTTCTCTAGAGTTCAAACTGATACAACAAAAAAGTATAAATGTTAATATATAGAAATGGAATAGTGGAATGATATATAAAAAAATAATCACTTACCACAAGTAAATAATCAACATGCTCATCGAAAACAGTGACGCGTTCATGATCTAGAGTGACAAGTGTTGCAAGTATGAATGAGTATGGTGGTGTTGTCAGTGATGTTGTCATTGATGTCAAAACAGTTTAGGGTGTTGTGGAAAAAGGAATCAAGTGATTGCAGGTGGTGAATGTATAGTTGAGATACTATAAAGATGTTGTGAGTAGATGGAGCTATCATTATGATGTTGCAGGTGCACTGATATGATGAGTTACCAAGTGCTTACGAGAAAATTAACAAATAGTGAAGACAAAGTTGTGTGTGTGTTCAGAATGTGCTTCAATAATGTGTTTTGCATTTCTTCTTTGTTGATCCTATGCTTGTGCAGATCTATAGTTTTTTTTATGGGCATCCTTGGGTGATATATCCTGAGTTATAGCTTATGGATTGATGAAGAGTGAAATTTGTGTTCACCGGTTTGTGAACTGATCTGGTAGAGTTGTTTTTCTATGGACTAGGATAAATGTTTCTGCTCCACAATCCTCTGCTAGTTTGTTTCAGGTCTTACAAATCTAGAAGAAGGCTTGTAATGGTGTTATCTGTGTTATGAAAAAAGTGCTTGTGGTTTGGTGCTCCAGAAGACTTGTTCTAGAGTTGTTATGTGTGTTTGCACAGTTCGGGTGGACTGATGGAAAGTGTTCTTTGTATGAAGATTGTTGTAGTTTCTGTAGATGAATCTAAAGGAATCTAATAGGTGTTCTAGTGTATGTTGAAGCATTTTATGCAATCCATGTGTTATCTTCTTGTTGCAAATGCACGTACTTCAATGTTCATTAGTGTTTTCATTATGTTTGGTGACCTAGTCTCTACACGTTACACAAAGGATACATATCACTTAAGGAAGTGTGTGATTGATGCAAGATGTTTTTTTGGGTCATGGTTGAGTATTAATTTGGTCTAATCTCATTCTTATCCATCACGAGAATGTTGAGTTGCCGACCTAATTTGAATTTTTAACATAAAGAATGTGTAGCCGACCTTGGAGAAAGTTTCTAAGGTTAAAGATGGTATAAATACAAGGTAAGATGTTAAGGTTTTTAAGTGACAAGTGTGAGAAGCAAGAGTGTGTGAAAGTGAATTAGGACAACAGTACTTTAATGTGCTTGACTCCTGAAAGCAATGAGCTGATGTTTTATTCAATTGTCTGATCAAGGCTATGAATGTGTGGAATTTGTTATGGTGGATCTTCTATTGCATTGAGATAATGTTCTCTATTTAACATTCTTCTTTAGATGTTTTTGTATCTTTAGGCAATGAGTCTTATTTGGACAGTGAGTCCTATCTTGGGAAGTGATCCCTTTGGTAGTGACCCTCTTGTATCTAATTTTGCAATTACTATTATATTGTGAGTTAATCCTCATCGTGGTTTCTCCCTTATTGGGGTTTCCACGTAAATATGGTATTTCTTGTGTTGATATTACTTTCTATTATTTGCACTTCATGCTCATACTTAATAATAGATTAAAGTGGATGTGGAGTTAATAATTCTTTCAAATTTATGAATGTTTTTGGTGACAACTGATTCACCCCCCCTCTCATTTGTCTTGTGCATTTCAACAATTGGTTCCTCGTAGAAGAGATTAACTGATTGAGGTAGATCTGATGGCACACAAACTGTCAATCCCTATGTTTGATGGATCTGAATACAGTGACTGGAAAGTGTATATGAGAGGTTACCTGATCTCACTTGGCTTCAAGACTTGGAAAGCTATTGAGACAAAATATGTTGAGTCGGCAAGTGGTCCTTCTTTTGCAGATGATATTTCTGCCTATGAGGAAAATGAAAAAGCAAGGTATGCAATATGTGGTGATTTATCCAAGATTGAGTGGACAAAAGTTATTTCATTAGGCACTACTTATGAAGTATGGGAAATGTTGAAAGATATCTATGAAGGAAATGAAAGATTCAAATTATCAATGAAGCTAACAAAAAGGCATAGATATGAGAACTTGAAAATGGAAGAAGGTGAAGACATTGCAAGCTACTTTCAGAGGGTTGATATTGTAGAAAATGAAGTCAAAAATCAAGGTGGTAATTTGATAGATGATATAATGAAGAAGATTCTGATGACCCTACTAGAGAGTTATAGTGACAAGGTCTAAACTATTGAGGAAGTGTATGATCCAAAGAAATTCACTAGAGAACAACTATTTGGCACCTTGACTTCATTTGAGATGAGGAAGTTTGGAAAAGAAAATGAGAAAATAGAAACAACCTTAAAAGCAACTAAGATAGAAGATGATCTGGATTGAGGGTTAAGAGGAGTTAGAAGTAAAATTTAAAAGTTAATTAAAGAAAGGTACCAGAAAGTACAAAGGTATGTTACCTTTTAAATGTTTCAGTTGTGGAAATATTGGTCACTATGCTTCAATATGTCCAAATAGAGCCATACACAAAAAGAATAGAGATAATAAAGACAAAAAGGAAAAAAAAAAAAAAGAAATTGTATTATGTTAGAGAAGATGTTGGAATTTTTGATGATGAATCTAATTTTTAGGATGATAAAGATGAATGCTTGTTTCTAGCCTTGGAGAATAAATCTGTGTCTATTAACCATGGAAGATGTGCAAGGGAATGTTGTCCGAAAAACAAGAAGGATGAGATGGAAGGTACTTTGGTTACTGCCTATCATGCTAGACAAGATGAAGATTTTTGGGTAATTGACAGTGGCTATTCAAATCATATGACCAAATAAAAAAGTAAGTTTACTAAACTTGAAAAGTATGATGGAGGATTAGTCATGTTTGGAGATGATTTCGGAGCAAATATTGTTGGAAAAGGAATGATTAGTTTTGATGGAAAACACAGTAATGATGATGTCTATTATGTTAAGGGCTTAAGGAATAATATTTTGAATGTTGGAAAAATGTGTGGCAAAGGATTTAAACTTGTGTTCCAAGATAATACCTGTGAGATTAGAAAAGGGTCTGAAACTATGGTAATTACAGGAAGAAGAACATATGGAAACTTTTATCAACTTAAGAGTGTTGATGGTCAGTGTTTTGTGTCTCAAGTTAATGAAAGTTGGCTATGGAACTAGAGGATGGGACATGTAAAATTTTATAATCTAATCAGGATTAGTTCAAGAGAAGTTGTCAGGGATCTACCTAAAATCACAAAGCCCACCAATACTATTTGCAGAAGTTGTAAATTGGGAAAACAAATAAAATGTAGTTTTAAAGTAACAGAACAATCAACTACTAGAATGTTGGAACTAATTCATACAAACCTCTATGGTCCCACAAGAATATGAAGTCTTAATGGCGACAGGTATTTTATTCTTTTGATTGATGATTATTCTAGAATGCTATGGGTTACGTTTCTTAGGGAGAAAGCTCAAGCTCTAGATAGATTCAAAGTGTTCAAGGATAGGGTAGAAACTAAAGTGAACCTAAGAATCAAATGTTTAAGGTCTGAAAGAGGTGGAGAATTCACTTCCAGTGAGTTTAATACAATTTGTGAAGGGCACAGTATAAAAGACATTTTTCTTCTCCTAGAACCCCTCAGCAGAATGGAGTTGTAGAGAGGAAGAACTAGACTATTCAAGAGGCTGCAAGGACTATGATGAAAGATGCAAATTTACCCAATTTATACTAGAGAGAAGCAATCCAAATTTCTGTTTATATTCTTAACAAAGTTCAAATCAGAGGTAATAACACAAAGACTCATTATGAACTATGGAATGGAAAGATTCCTATTGTTAAGTACTTTAAGGTGTTTGGAAGTAGATGTTATATTAAAAGAGATGATGAGAACCTTGGAAAGTTTGATGTAATATGTGATGAAGGTATTTTCCTTGGATATTCAACTAATAGCAAAGCATATAAATGCTACAATAAAATATTGAGAAAGATAGTTGAAAGTGCAAATATAAAAGTTGATGAAGATATGCATAGACTAGTTGAAATAAGTGAAGTTGAACCAGATGAACCTATCTATGGATAGGTAAAAGAAGTGAATAAGGAAGAACAAGAAAATATTGAAGAAGAAGAAGCTCTGGAACCTTCTCCTAAGACTCCAAAATATGTACAGAAAAATCATTCAAAAGAACATATAATTGGAGACAAAGACAAATGTGTAACAACAAGAAGAAAAGTGGCAGCAGCTGAAGTAAATTTGTGTCTACTTTCCAAGATAAAACCTAAAATAGTGTGTGAAGCATGCAAAGATGAAAATTGGGTTAGAGCCATGAAAGAAGAATTACAGAAGATAGAGAAAAATCAGACATGGGAATTGGTTTCTAGACCAGTAAACTAGAATGTAATTGGTACAAAATGGGTATTCAGGAATAAGCTAAACGAAGATGGTGAAGTAGTAAGAAACAAAGCAAGGATTGTGCACAAAGGTTATTGACAGGTTGAAGGAATAGACTTTGAGGAGACATTTTATTTGGTGGCAAGAATGGAGGCCATTCAGATGCTTTTGGATTTTTTTTCTCATAAAGATTTCAAGGTATATCAGATGGATGTTAAGTCTACATTCCTAAATGGAGAATTGGAAGAAGAGGTGCACATGGAACAACCAGAGGGATTTCAGTTATCAAATAAATTGGTCATGGTCTGTAAGTTGAAAAAGGCACTACATGGACTTAAGCAGGCTCCCAGAGCATGGTATGCAAGGTTGGACAAATATTTAACACAACAAAGGTTCAAAAAAGGCTCCACAGACAATAATCTCTATTTCAAAGTTGAAGGAAACAAAATGTTGATAGTGGTTGTCTATGTTGATGATATTATCTTTTGGGGAAATGAGGGTATGTGCAAGAAATTTGTAGAGAAGATGCAAAAGGAGTTTGAGATGTCTATGATTGGTGAGTTGAACTTCTTTCTTGGAGTTCAAGTGAATCAAACTGATAAGGGAATATTCATTTCACAATCAAAGTATGTTAAATAATTGCTGAAGAATTTTGGAATGGATGATTCCAAACTGGTCTGTACCCCTATGGTGACTGGATGCAAATTGAGTAAGGATGATGATTCTCCTAAAGTTGATCAGAGCTTGTATAGATCTATGATTGGTGGAATGTTATATCTTATTGCTACTAGACCATATATCATGCATGTAGTAATTTTGGTTCCTAGATTTCAAGTAGAACCTAAAGAAACACATGTTACACCTGTGAAGAGGATATTCAGATAGCTAAAAGGCACTCTAAATTATGGCCTATGGTATCCTAAGGATATTGATTTCACTCTGAGTGCTTACACTAATGCATATTGGGTTGGTTGTGTAGATGACTGGAAGAGTACAAGTGGTGGTACATTCTTTCTTTGATGCAGGTTAGTTTAATGGCTAAGAAATAAATAGGATTCAGTTCCTTCATCCACTATAGAGGCTGAGTAAATTGCAATGGCATCTTGTTGCACACAGGTATTATGGATGAAGCAAATAGTGAAGGATATAGGAGTGATGTGTGATGAGCCTATCCCTATCTTCTGTGATAATACAAGTGCAATAAATATTTCAAATAATTTGGTAATGCATTCAAGGACAAATCATATATCTATTAGATATCATTTCTTAAGGGAGAAGGTATTGGAGAATGAAGTCAGGCTTGAATATGTGCCTACAAAGGATCAAATTGCAAATATATTTACTAAGGCTCTTTCTAAGGATACTTTTGAGTATCCTAGGGAGAAGTTTGGGTTACTACCTCTCCTTCCTTAAAATAGGTGCACATAGAGGTGCATCATTCTAGTGGATCTACAAATTCATCATCTATTTGGACTGATGATTGGGGTCTACTCCTTAGGGGGGTAGAGAGTATCATTGTTGTTGTATGATGTATGTGTTGTCATGGGTGCACTCCTCAAGGGGAGTGATCATAATTTTATATGGCTAAAGAATCATGTAAAAAAAATTATTTGCCATTGATGTAAAAGGGGGAGATAGAATCATGTGAAAAAGACTATCTATATTTGAAAAAGTTGAAAGGGAGAGAGAGAATCTTGTAAGGAGAAGAGTGTGCAAAATGTTGTGTAGGATGTATAATCTGAAAAAATAAGAAGAGTGCCTATGTTGTCTTTGATGTTTTTTCACATCATGTGTTGCCATCAATGACAAAGGGGGAGATTGTTGCAAGTATGAATGAGTATGGTGGTGTTGTCATTAATGTTTTCATTGATGTCAACATAGTTTAGGGTGTTGTAGAGAAAATAATTAGGTGATTATAGGTGGTGCATGTATAGTTGAGATATTGTAGAGATGTTGTGAGTACATGGAGTTATCTTTATGATGTTGTAAGTGTGCTGATATGATGAGTTACCAAGTGCTTCTGAGAAAATTAACAAATAGTGAAGATAGAGTTGAGTGTGTGTTTAGAATGTGCTCCGGTAATGTGCTATGCATTTCTTCAGTGTTGATCTTATGCATGTGTGGATTTTTAGTGTTGTTTATGGGCATACTTGGGTGATAAATCCTAAGTTATAGCTTATAGGTTGATGAAGAGTGAAAGTTGTGTTCACCGGTTTGTGAACTGGTCTAACATAGTTGTTTATCTGTGGACTGGGAGAAATGTTTCTGCTCTGCAATCCTCTTCTAGTTTGTTTCAGGTCTTTTGGATCTAGAAGAAGGCTTGTAATGGTGTTATCTATGTTTTGACAAAATTTCTTGTGGTTTGGTGCTCTAGAAGAATTGTTCTAGAGTTACTATGTGTGTCTACACAGTCTAGGTGGACTGATGGAAAGTGTTCTTTGTATGAAGATTGTTAAAGTTCTTATGGATGAATCTGAAGCCATCTAAAAGGTTTTCTAGTGTATGGTGAAGTGTGTTATGTGATCCATGTGTTATGTTCTTTTTGCAAATGTACGTACTTCAATGTTCATTGGTGTTTTCATTAGGTTTGGTTGACCTGGTGTCTACACATTACACAAAGGATAATTATCAATTAAGGAAGCGTGTGATTGATCCAAGATGTTGTTTTGGGTCCTGGTTGAGTATTAATTTGGTCCACTCTCATTCTTATCCACCATGGGAATGTTGAGTCACTGACCTAATTTGAATTTGTAAAATAAAGAATGTGTAGTTAATCTTGCAGAAAGTTTATAAGGTTAAAGAAAGAGTTTACGAAAGTGAATTAAGGAAAAAATACATTAATTTGTTTGAATCTTGAAAGAAATGAGCTGATGGTGTGTGCAATTCTCTGATCAAGGCTGCCAATGTGTGGAAGTTGTTATGGTGGATCTTCTATTGCATTGCGATAATGTTCTCTATGTAACATTCTTCTTTATATCTTTATGTATCTGTAGGAAGTGAGCCTCCTATTTGGATAGTGAGTCCTATCTGGATAGTGAGTCCTATTTGGATAGTAAGTCCTATCTGGATAGTGAGTCCTATCTTGGGCAGTAAGCCTCTTGTATTTACTTTTGTAATTACTATTATATTGTGAGTTAATCCTCACTATGGTTTTTCTCTTATTTGGTTTTCCATGTAAATCTAGCGTTTCTTGTGTTGATATTACTTTCTATTATTTGCACTTCATGCTCATACTTAATAACAAATTAAAGTGGATGTGGAGTTAATAATTTTTTGAGATTTGTGAATTTGATTGACCTAGTGATAACTAATTCACCCCCCCCTCTCATTTGTCTTGTGCATTTCAACAACAAGCCCCTATAGCAACCATCAAGATAGCAATTAAACTACATACAAGTATCAATAAAATTCTCAATAATAGATCAATAAAAGAGAAAATGTGATGTGAAGTTTACTAATCTATCACATACCTTTGTCAAAGGATCAGAACTTTCTACTACTGCAGCAACTCCATGGTCCATTCTACCATGAACAACAATATGACTATCTGATGTCAACATCTAAAAATGAAACAAAAAATATTGTTCCATAACCAAAACTACATAACATTTTTTTACAACACCATTAATGAATAAAGGTTACTTGAGTGAAAGTTCTTCGACAATGAAAAGAGCTAGGTGTCGATGTTGAAAGTCCACTAGCAAATGGTTTGACATCTAAAGTGTGTTATGAGATAATCATTCATATAAGGTTCAATTGTTCACATGTAATAATTATTTCATTAATATGAGTTACATAACTATGGACTTGATGACGTAAACTAATAGGGGTCTATGGGAATAGTGCAAGTATCATCAACACTCTAACCCTGCATTTCATCATATTCATTCTAATAATTTAGTTATTCTTACATTTTATAATCAAATTTAATAAAAAAATTAAATGAACTTACTAAAATTTACCAGAGTATCAATGTTGAATGTTTCATTCAACAAGGCATCTATCATAGCCATCTTTTGTGTAATTGATGTATCTTATGTAGCTACATCTTGAGCACTCTCATGATCATATATGTAAACAATTCCATGAGAGTCACAAAAGTTGATAGAACTCTAGGCCTAGAAGACTCACCCACATCAAGATCTACTAGAGGCCTCACATACTATATAAGACTTTGAGTGAGTGAGCTAATCGAGTTCAACATGTCAACCTTGACATTATCCTTCACAACAGAATGAGCATTCATATGCTCTAGCATGGTTCTAGCCAAGGGTCTCGGTGCCAGCTGCAAATTACATCGTTCCCCCACTTTGTCATGTGTGGAGCCCCCACCTCTACCTTGAAAATATAGATAGTCAATTGATATAATTTTGAATCTTATTAAGGACAAACTCACAATATATTTTCCTCACAAAGTAATGTGGGAGCTCATAGTTACTGTGTGGATGTTGGTAAAAAACCATCCTCTAGCTATCCCAAAATTTATTTTTTATTTGTTCATGGTGGCACCATTAGATGGGGAACCTCCAACATGCAACTGATAAAGGTCGATTGGTTCTTGGGTCTATGAAATGGTCACACAAGTTGAATTTGGTAATTTTATATTTCATCACTTACACATATGAAAGTTTATTTTCATAAAATTGTTTTAATTACTCCCTCTTATTGACCCAAAAATTAATTTGTGCACTCATGGATCATACATGGGATATAGTAGAATGTAGGGATTTTACAAGGCCTCTCCTATGAGGGTGTGTTGTGGCAGTACCATTTAACCTTCCATTCAATTCTTCAAGTTCCTTAATATTATTTTCTATTTGATCTAGAATATTTTGTTGTGTTCCTATGAGATGTATATAAATTGAGGGAGGAATTTTATGTTGTTCTTGTTCATGAGGGTCTTCATGAGGAGGTGATTGAGAATTTATAATATTTGGATGTGGAGATTCATTTCCTAGAAATTCAAAGAAATTTTAATTAAAAAACCTCATTCAATATACAATCTAATTCAAATTTGAAACTAAAAAAAATACGTACCTCTTTCACCTGTATGACATCTTGGTAGCATCCTCGTGAAGATTCACAAGCTCTGAGTGAAAAAAAGGAATGTATTTAGTGGGCACAAATTGAGAAAATGAAAACCACAACACATGAAATGGTGAAAACGTGGAATGAAGGTAAAGAGTCAAGTATTTTTTAATTCAATTTTCTTGTTTGGCAAGTGCCAAATTTGGCACTTGCTAAATGGTTCAAGCCATTTGGTGAGTTCCAAATTTGGCACTCACAAAATGTGCAATTTCATTTAAAATGGGAAAGTGGCACCTTTTTTGTGTCACAACTTGGTGTACATACCCTTTCCTAAAACATCAATTACGACTTAAAAATTCAATAAATTGAAGTGTCTCAATAAGGTTTTGATGTCTCTCCCTTTTCCCCCCATTAGCACTTATTTGTTGCGCATTTTGCACAACATTAATATATTCAATATACACATGGTTAGAGAATCATCAAAAATCACACAAACTCACTAATATCCCTAAGATTATTTCAATAATTTACTTGATAATAATCCATATAGACTTTTAAAATTCATCATCAAAGGAAATAATATCCTAAATGTTGGGTTTAACCTTTCCTAATTTATCTTCAACAATTTTCTTATTTTTAAGGATGAAATTCAACATATATTAAATGTGTATAACTTACCACCTATATTTACCTAAATTTTACCATTAGTTCAATTAATGTTATATTTACTTGTATCATCATATGATTGGCTACGAATATTATTGAACTACTTCATAAACTCTTTAAGGTCCCATTCCCCTCTTCTTAAGTAGTATCCTCATCAAGAGACATAAAACACATTGGTACATTGATGAAACTAAAGTTAGATGTACCACATTGGTCCTTATCTCTTACTCAACTAAATTCACTCTATACATAATATTTCTTGAGAATAATTCAATCATAAAATCTCACACCCAATCCTAACTAGATCAAACAATCACCAATCCAAACTAGTAATGTAAAGTAGTCCACATCACATAATTATGCTAAGTTTAGATAGTCATTTGTTCTTACACTTAGTCATTTGAATTCAACAAATCATTATAGTATAAAAATCTAATAAGGTGAAAGAACTAAGAGTCTCCTAAATAGACAATTTGCAAGGGAATTATGCAAAAGTTTCTTAGCAATTATAATCATATTTTTTATAAAAAACTAAAGGGAGAAAAAAAATAATCCACACAATTTACCAACATGACTAGAATGATATAACACACCAAAAAAAAATTCACAATACATAAATTTGTTTTAGCAATAATGTGACACAAACCAAGGAAAAAGGAAGTAGTAATAGACACACAAAGGTTGGCCTTACACCAACTAAGTATCATCCCTTTCAGGGTTTCCATATGACAATATGGAGGTCGATTCTCCAAGATGAGACCTATCACTTCAAAAAATAAATTAAAATGATTCCATTGAATTAGTAATACATTGATCTTTTAGTTTAATATTTGAATAAACTAACTAACTAATATTTTTTTTTTTTTTAGAAAATAATTAAATCTTCCTCTAATGACTAAAAATCAACATTAACTCGACAATAATAAGTGTAACTAATGATCCTAACCCTTTAACAGTTTAGTTTCATGGAAAAAAATTAATCAAACCCATTTCTCCCTATCACTTAATAAATTTTGATTAAGAAAAAAGAGTGAAAAGATTCATCATGGTCCTAACAAATGGTTTCCTTTAATTTTGCTTTCAAGACTAATTTAATAATGTTTAAAAGTTTAATTTCCAAGGTCTTTTAAAAAAAATAATGAAATAGATTAATTAAATTATTTGATTTACGAATTTAATGTTCAATTTTTCAAAGTTATATTTTTACAACTTTTATTTTATTTTAAAAATTTGTATAATTCAAACTATAGACTTTGAGTTTACTAAAATTTTGAGAAAATACAACAACATATGATAATTTCTACACATTTATCTCAAATTTTTTTTTAAAAGGAAGCTTTATTGGATGAGAAAAGAATATCATCCATTGGATGATATTTATCCTCACTTCCAAATCAAAGGCTTCACCCAAGTATACCCTAACTTTTGAAAACTTTGTTTAATGAAAGATACCCTATTCATTTGGTCTCTTTGTGAATGCCAAGATGAGG
>CM021105.1:244712700-244740626 GCA_007115665.2 Sequoiadendron giganteum | reverse complement strand
ACACTTTCCTCCTTTGGACACATATATAATCAAACAAATTATATGGACAACATTCATGAAGAACATAAAAAGGCTACTATGGATCAATAAGAACATAAAGAAGCTATTGTGGATCAAGTCAAATAAGAATAAACAAAGGATACCATGGATCAAATCGACATCCCAAACGATCAAGAAGAAACAAGAATGAAAAATGATAAAGCTAAAATATCCTATCAACTAGGATCATCCACTTTTATCAAATCAGGCTTTCTCATAGAGGAGAAAATTCCAACTAATAGTTTCTACATACAAAATGATGGGTTCATATCTTTCTTTGAAATTAAAAAATACCCTATCACAAATAGAATATTTTAGAGCATGCAGTATCAAAGAAGAGGATTAGTCCTACATGAGCAAGGAACTCAAGAACCAATAAAATTTTATGAAAATCCTTGACATCAAGGTCTTGGCTATTCTTCAATCAGAAAATCAAATGATGTTAGTGATACCTCCATGATATTAGGGGACACTTTATCCAATACAAACATCAAAATGGGGGCCATGAGTAGTCCTTGTCATAAGGTTGTTGCCAACACTCCTTCCATCAATATCATAAACCATCATTCCATCATAATTAAACCAATCAATTGGAACCAACAAAAATAAAAGTCTTACAAGTGTAAATTCCAAAATCAAATATCAAAGGCTACTGAATACAAAAATCCAAGTGGAGAAATAAAATTACAATAGATTCTAAAGAAAAATGGATCAAGTAAAGAAAAATATTTCAATGCCAATATCCAATCCAAAAGTGGAGCCATAAGAAAAGAGGTATCCCACATATAACAAATGTCCACCTCCTTCAAAATGGTCATCATACAAGGTATATTAATGTGATGGTTCCAAACACTATCCCAATCACAATTCCAAAATCCATCATTCACCATCCCAAGTTTGGAAAATAAAAATTGCTACATCCAAATGTCTAAATAATCCTTCCACACCTACCATCATCCATCATAATCCAAAATATTGTCTACATTCCAAAAATCCTACTTCAAAAATCCGTCACATCTTGGTAGAAACTCTTTATTATAAGGACTCCCATGGATCTCTATCACAATGTGTGTATTTCAACAAAGCCAAAATTAGTATAAGAAAGGATCACAATAACATCAATGCATTGTATGCAAGTGTTATGATCCTAACAAGACAACTAATCTATAAAGGGACCACTATTGGCATGTCATGACACCAACATTTGCATCAACACCATCAAAGGATTCTGAACAATCAATGATCATCCAAACTATCAAGTCCATATAAATAATTTAAAACATCAAAAAATCATCAGCTTGATGAAAATTTGGCAAACATGCATCATGTGTAAGAATAATTATCTATGTGGACCATTACAATTGGGAGAAATTTGTCTCATATCCCATGCCTTTCTCATGATATTTTCATCTATCCATTTCATCCATATCATTCCCATCCATTTTACCACCTACCTTGATCTTGGTAATGACTGACATACAAACATAAATCATGCTTTGGGAAAACTATTGACATGTCTATCCTTTGGTTATACGCTACCCATACAATATCCTGTCATTGCCTTCATAGTATTATCCAAACCCATACCTTGGAGAAAATTTTGTACTCCTATGCGACATATTCCTTTGAGATCATATTATAATTCTTCCAGCCAATAATCGTCATGTCTCCTATCCTTTATCAAAATCAATCCATTATCCTTCCATACCTATTGTTGGAATTTCTTTTCCCTTGTCATTTGTTTAAGGATTTTAATCCACTTATCCAAGTTCCCTCCATAATCACATCTAGTCATAAGGTAAGTTATTCCAAATGCAACAAGCCTAATCCATACAATCTTTCCATGCAACCTAGCACATCATCTAAAACATTCCTTGGATTTGTTTCTAGCCTTGTTGCAAACCTTTATCCTTTAGTCACATTATCATTAGTGGGATATGTCTCCATTTTTTCTGGATGCGTCCTTCCCATGTCAACAACATCATCATCATCACCTGTCAATTAGTTTTCAGCTTGACTAGGGGCAAGATCATTTTTGTCCTTGGATCCTTGTGCATGCCTACTCGCTTTCTTGTAGGCATCTTTCACATGCATTTTTCACAATCCTTATAGTTACCATCCATAAAAAACTCTCACCGATCTATAATAACACTTTGTTGTCCTAACCATGTCTTGAAAATGATTGACATTTCACATCTTTCACCTTCCATGTCCACCCACAATAAGCCTTATCCAATTACATCCTCAATAAATTGGTCCTATGCCCGACTAGGGGCAAGTACTTAACTTATCTCGTGAATGGATCCTAGACTTGATATTGGAGGTCACTATAGAAAAAATCCAAAAAATCATAAAACATTCAAATTTTAAAAAAAAAATCAAATATTTCCAAAAAGCTAAAAAATAAAAACATGCCAAAAATCCAAAAATAAAAAAAATCAAATGTTTTGAAAAATCCAAAAAAAAATCAAAACATGTCAAAATCCAAAAAAACATCCAAATAACCATCAAAAATCCAAAAAAAAAACCAAATAACCTTCAAAAATCCCAAAAAAAAGTTAGTGTCAAGTTAGTCATGTCAATCAAAGTTCAGTCAAACTACATTGCCTCTATGTCTATAACATAGGCAAGGACATCAGTCGATGAGCCCCCAAGGCACTAGGTCAATCACGAGTCAACTTTCAATAAACAAAACATAGTCAAGTCCTATCAAACTATGAGGTCTCTACGCATTGTTATATAGGAAAGCCCATCAATCGATGAGCATCTGAGGCCTTCGGTCAATCCTTTAGGGTTTGTCGAGTCAATCATAATAAATCAGACATTTTCATCGAACACAAATAGTCACTTGAGCTATAACCAAATCATGAATCAAATATACAAACTATCCAACTAGTTTTCAAGTCAAATTAGTCAATTGCCTCTAACCTTCCGTGATTTGTTATACTTTTTCAAAAGAACACAAGCTTTGATACCAATTGTTGAATACCTAGAATACTGAGAGGGGGGTGAATTATTATTCCATTAAACCACTCAGCTATAAACCATCCAAATATTAAAACATATTTAACTATAAACAAGCATGAAGACATTGAAAACAACATGACACCATAAGACACATCAACACAATATTTTTACATGGAAAACCCAAAGTGGGAAAAACCATGGTGAGGATTAGCTCAAAATATAATATATCAGAATATAGAGTATTACAAGGGCTCACTACCAGGACACACTGTCCTTGAAGGCTCACAACTTGAAATAGTTTGCAAAACAAAGTATGGCTCACTACTAAGTGATGAACTGAGATAAATGCACCTTCCTTGTGCTGGAGTTCAGTTTCAGTGAAGCACAAAAATTGAAACACTTCTCTGCAAGTGTATGAAAAACATCTACCTTCTCGATTTCTCTAAAATTATTCATTCCATTTGGTCATACACACTCTACTCTCATACTTCCACTGCCTCCTCTCATATATATACTATATGTAATCAAGTACATCAATTAGGTCAGCCTAATTGGTGAAACCCCATTTCAAAAAAACTCCTATCAGCATAAACCTCAAAACACTTTCATATTTTCATGATATTAGTCGACATGGACCTATGATGGATCCATTTAACATTTGTAGCACATGCTTAAAATCCTTAACACCAATTCATAATTAGGTCGGCCAAAGCTAGAACTAAAACAAGAAAACTCCAATCATCATCAAAAGTGTAACAAAAAAACTTGTAACACATCAAATTATTCTTTAGACAACATGAATGACTTATCTTCAACACCACAAAAAATATAAAAATCCCGAGAAAATGCGAAATCTCCCACATCAACACACTATACATAAACTCACTATAGACTCCAAAGAAGAATATTGTCATTCATATCTTTTGTATGCCTTCACATATTATCACAAAACTTAGGTGTAAGATGCATCTTATAGTCACAAGCCTATGTACAAAGTCCTGTAGAGAAATCTTTCTTTGAGGTAAAATCTAGACCAAGAAACTAGCATACTGAACCAATATGTAAGCAAAACATTATTTTCCAAACTACTGGTGATAGTATCTTTCCAACCATATTGCCAAGTCAACTGAAATTTTGTCAGTAGATACAAATGATATCAAGATAGACCATAATATTAACTTTTGAAAGAATCTTACAAAATGAGATAATCCAGACCAAAATATCGGATCACCGACTTCCATTACCAAAGCAACAACTAAAATTTACAAGTAATGTACATCATTGATGAACATACAGATTCCATTGTTTGACATAAATGACAACCTTCCAAAACCTACCACCTTCCTAGACTAAACTCTCTCTCTCCAATCCCCTCTCTCACACTCCCTCTCTCTTAGGTCTCTCCCTCAAAATATCCCTCGCACACCTTCTCTGTCTCTCAGGTTTCTCCCTCCCATCCTTACTAGTAACCCTCTTTCTCTGATGTAGTAGTCTCTCTCTCTCTCAAGTCTCACTCCCTCCCACCCTACCTAGAAAAATCTCACTCTAACCCCTCTCTCTCTCTCTCTCTTTCTCTCCCTCCCTCCCTCCCTCCCTCCCTCCCTCCATCTCTCTCCCCCTCTCTCTCTCTCTCCAATTCCCTTTCATAGGTCTTTATATTTCTCTCACCCTCTTATCTCTCTCTTAGGCATCTCTCTGGCCTCTCTCTCAGGTTTCTCTCTGAGGTGTCTTCCACTCCCTCTCTCTCAAAATATTCCTCCCAACCCATTTCCCTTTCTCAGGTCTCTCCCCCCCCACCCTAATTAGATAAATCTCTCCCTCTAAAGTCTCTCTCTCTTAGGTCTCACTCCCTCCCACCCTACCTATACTACTCTCTCTCACTCCAACCCCCTCTCTCACACTCCTCTCTCAAGTCTCTCCCTAAAAATATCCCTCCCACCCCCTCTCCCTCTCTCAAGTCTCTCCCTCCCATCCTAACTAGATAACCCTCTTTCTTTGATGTAGTAGTCTCTCTCTCTCAGGTCTCACACCCTACCACCCTACCTAGAAAAATCTCTCACTTTAACCACCTCTCTCACACTCCATCTATCTCTCCCTCTCATGTATCTCTCTATCTCACTCCAACTCCCTCTCTCAAGTATTTATCTTTCTCTCTGCCTCTCATCTTTCTCTCTCTCAGATATCTCACTCTCGGGTGTCTCCCACTCCCTCTCTCTCAAGTCTCTCCCTAAAGATATCCCTCCCAACCCCTCTCCCTCTCTTAGGTCTCTCCCCCTACCCTAACTAGATAAAACTCTCTCTCTCAGGTATCACTCCCTCCCACCCTACCTAGAATACTCTCTCACTCCAACCCCCTCTCCCTCTCGCAATTATCTCCCTCCCATCCTAACTAGATAACCCTCTTTCTCTGATGTAGTAGTATCTCTCTCTTAAGTCTTATTCCCTCCCACCATACCTAGAAAAATCTCTCTCACTCTAACCCCCTCTCTCACACCCCCTCTCTCTCCCTCTCAAGTCTTCTTTCTCTCTCTCTCTCTTTATCTCTCACTCCAACTCCCTCTATTAGGTATTTATCTTTCTATCTCCCTCTCATCTATCTCTTAGGTATCTCTCTCAAGTATCTCTTAGGTCTCTCCCTCAAAATATCCCTCCCAACCCCTTTTGCTCTCTTAGGTCTCTTCTCCCCACCCTAACTAGACAACTCTCTCTCTCCCTCTCAATTCTCTCTCTCAAGTCTCACTCCCTCCCAACCTACCTAGACTACTCTCACTCCAACCCCCTCTCTCATAGTCACTCTCTCTCTTCCTCTCAAGTCTTTCTCCCTCACTCACTCCAACTCCCTCTCTCAGGTATTTATCTTTCTCTCTCCCTCTCATATCTCTCTCTCAAGTCTCTCCCACTTATGGTGGAGGGTTTAATGTATAGTGAGCTACAATCTTTTAGAATCTCCAATGTAGGTACATGGACTATCCATATGCAGAAGATGGCATGATTTTGTTCTACATGTAAACTTTAAGCATGGAATGATTGTGACTACAAAGAGTGTGTTGATGATTGGTCTATAAGAAGACTAACCTCACTTGACATGTATCAGATCCTGATGGCTCTTCAAATCATCGAGATACAATCATCCATTGAATTTGATCATGTATCAAATCTACTAGAACTAGGTAATTTATCTTCTTGCATAGTTAGTACAAAATTCCTAATTTTATCTTACTTTTTTGTTTTATTGTGATGTTCATTAAATACATCTAATTGGATGAACATATCAATGCAAGGCATGTTTATTCAATGATTATAGATGAAGGCAATGAAGAGGGAACATATTATTACCTATGTCTTTGTATCGAGGCCAAAAATAAATTGGAGGCCGTCGTTATAGATGGAGAAAACATAGAATATCCTACGAGTTTGGTGGTTGTTACTAGAACATGGATTAGAAGGTACCCAGCTAAGAATGCTCTAGTTTGGTTGTTTGAGGACTTTGACACACATTGGAAGATTCTCCACTACTCCAACCTTATCATCATAGCCAACATTCATTTGATCAAATATGGGTACATACTTGCAAACAAGAACTTGTGGAAGGCATGTGAGTCTAACCTTGAGGCAATACTTGACACAATAAAGAGTAGACCAGGCCTAGATGGTTCATTGGATTGATTTGTAAGTATGCACATTGAATTTGTAAATTCATGTTATTGATCACTATTTATTTCATATTTGGTTAATTTTAGTGTATAAGGATTTCATACAAACATTGGTGAATGATAGTATCTTTATCCATAAAAAATCGGTCATGAATTAACTATCATATTTGATATATTTGATACATACAATTTAGATTTACTATTTATGTAGAATTTGAGGATGTATAATAGCATTATGAGTGTTTGACTTTACTATTTGGAAGTGTAAGTTTGATTGTACAAGGATTTGGCATCTACATTGGTCTTGGATTATTGTTAACCTTCTCTTGATACCTTTCAATTCATTATGCATAATGTTCATAGTTCACAGTTTCATTTGTTTGATTTGTTGTGATGTATAGGTATACGCGTTTAGTTATTGTTCTACTTATGACTATAAATGCATTTTCTTGAAGACTATGATGCATTGAGTACTTACTTCCCCTATGGAGGATAGTGGCATTTGACTATCTTCCATTATTTTACAACACTATTAACCAAAACTCGTGGCTTCCCCCTTTATCTATGGCTGTCCCCTTTTGATCAAGTTGTTGCCCCCTCATTTTGAACTTATGATATACCATTTTTCACACATTTAATCACTCATTTATGATCTTCATATGATTACTTAACTTTCATTTGAGATATTTGTCATATTTCAATGGATTTTATTCAATTTACCATTACTAATGATGATCCCTTGGACAACCCTTAATGATTTGATTTGGCTAGGGTTTTGTTGATGGTTTTTTTTGCACAACAACTCAGACAAAATATGATATCCTATCTCTCTTGGAAGGTAAATCTCTATCAGCAAAGAGATGACTCCAAGGTCTCTAATGTGAGGTCTTGACAATGCAATAAAACAACTCAGTGATAAATGTGAAAATGTTGGTAATCACAAGGGGCCTTACAAATGAACAATGCTAAAAGTGTACTTTCATCATATGTAGCAATATGGTGATGCTTTCAATCCCAAAACTAACCTAGATAATAAAAGAAATAGCAAAAGATGAGGGCTTAAGAGAGATTCTAAAACTAAACTAACCCCTAAGATCAATCACAACAATGATGAATGTTGCAAATGGACAGATCCCCAATGAAACCAATATCTGCTTAATCAAGGACAAGCCTACAACTCCACAGAAATGGTGCAATCTTCTAAGGAAACTAAATATTTTTAGACTATGAACATTCATCCACATACCTAGTAAATGGCGCAATGTAAAAAAAGTTCATAGTTGAACTTAGCACAAAATAAGGCCCAGACTAACTTTACACAACAACTTACAATCAGAAAATTAATAAAAGTATGGATCCAAGATCGATCAACATCTTTAACATTTTACCATTACATGAAAGAACTATAAACTAACATCTAACATCTAATACTGAGAATCAAAAACAAGAAACCATAAAACTTTTGAAACATAACACAATGTTTGCCAAATCAACAACCCATTTGCATTATTTCTCCATCATTACATAACAATTTCCAATCTCTCTCCTCTTCTACAACTACCAAATTGCAGAATCTAACTTCTAACTTAGCCAATTCGGGCTTTACAACCTTTTATCAGCTATTCTCTAACCCCTTACAAGTGAGAAGGCACTAGCCTTTTATAGATTTTACAATTTAGATTCAATGGCCAAGATTAAATCAATCCAATGGCATAGATTGCTCATCTAGAAACATCCATCAGTTACATTAGGGTTTTGGCATCTAGATACATCATCATCCAATGGGAAAAAGCAATTACATCATGGAACAATGAGAAAATAATATTCTGCCTACCTGACATTAATGAGAATTCTGATTGGATGATGAAATCAGCTTCACATGTCTTCCAGAAATTCCTTCCAGCTGTAGACAATTTTGGAATGGCTTAAGAGAGATTCTAAAACTAAACTAACCCCTAAGATCAATCACAACAATGATGAATGTTGCAAATGGACAGATCCCCAATGAAACCAATATCTGCTTAATCAAGGACAAACCTACAACTCTGCAGAAATGGTGCAATCTTCTAAGGAAACTAAAGATTTTTAGACTATGAACATTCATCCACATACCCAGTAAATGGCATAATGTAAAAAAATGTTCATAGTTGAACTTAGCACAAAATAAGACCCAAACTAGCTTTACACAACAACTTACAATCAGAAAATTGCTAAAAGTATGGACCGAAGATCGAACAACATCTTTAAAATTTTACCATTACATGAAAGAACTGTAAACTAACATCTAACATCTAATACTGAGAATCAAAAACAAGAAACCATAAAACTTTTGAAACATAACACAATGTTTTCCAAATCAACAACCCATTTCCATTATTTCTCCATCATTACATAACAATTTCCAATCTCTCTCCTCTTCTACAACTACCAACTTGCAGAATCTAACTTCTAACTTAGCCAATTCTGGCTTTGCAACCTTTTATCAGCTATTCTCTAACTCCTTACAATAGAGAAGGCACTAGCCTTCTATAGATTTTACAATTCAGATTCAATGGCCAAGATTAAATCAATCCAATGGCACAAATTGCTCATCTAGAAACATCCATCAGTTACATTAGGGTTTTGGCATCTAGATACATCATCATCCAATGGGAAAAAAGTAGTTACATCATGGAACAATGAGAAAATAATATTCTGCCAACCTAACATTAATGAGAATTCTGATTGGATGATGAAATTAGCTTCACATGTCTTCCAGAAATTCCTTTCAGCTGTAGACAGTTTTGGCATGGATTCATATGTAGGTGCATTTTAAATATTTGATTTGCAAATAAAATCACAGCTTGAAATCTTCCTAGCAGCACAAGTTGAGCACATATCCATATGCAACTGGGTTCATTTGAACAACTGGGCACTGATTCATATGTAAATCAGCATTAAAATATTTTCCAGATTTTCCTCTTGGCACGAATCCATGTGCAAGTCCTCTTTTAATTTATTTAGTCCTGAAAAACATATATCATCATTAGTAGCTCATATATTAAAAATCCAATCCAAATTAAATTTAAATAGAATTTTGGCCTTTTAAGAAAACTTTCCATTTTCGAAAAAAAAAAAAATTCAAATTTTTTCTCCATCTCAAGAATTTCATTTTCAAGAACATTTTAAAATTTCAAGAAAAATTACCATTTTGGAAAAAAATGCATTTAGAAAAAATTCCATTTTAAAAAAAATCCATTTTTGGAAAATTTCAGGATTTTGAGGGAGGCTTGGAAATTTCAAAAAAAGGAAAATCAGGGACTTCCATTAGGGACAGAAATACCCGGATTTCCAAGCAAGGTCAAAATCCCCTAAACCTCATAACTTTTTTTCTATAAGGAATTTTCAAAAAATTCAAAAAGCAACTTGGCCTAATTTTTCATCCTCTATCCATCAGTTGAAAAATATTTACACATAACATTGAAAATTCACTTCAAAAATCCCCATTTCAAAAATACAAGGCAAGTGAAGAGCCCCCAGAGCCTTCTAATTTTGCTTTCGTCAAACCAAGTTTGGAATTAATCCCAAAATAACCCCCCAAGAAGAGCAAAACTAAAAATTGACAAAACCAAGGTGTAGAGATGTAGAAGAAAAAGAGGGTCCTTGCCTCCAGTGGGGCGTGTGTGCAAAAAGTGAACAATAGGTTTCATTAGGGTGACTATTTTCTACACATTTGAACACAACATCCTACCTTATGGGACTGCTCTTCCCTCTTCAAGACATTTGAAAACTCCACCATGTTTTCTTCTCCATGGACTGGCCTTCAATGCATCTTTTCATAGGTCTCCTTGAAACACCAATGACACCAATGATTGATTTGTGATTGTAAAGGCTATTCATTGTTCATATTAAGTCTTGAAAATCTACCTTGTATCATTGAAACCTTCAAAGTGTCTTATAGTTACTCCCTTTCATAGATGTTATTAGCATTGTCCTCTCACCTTGAATGTGCATACATTGAAAAGTTCCCTTTTATTTGATTCATTGAGTTGCCTACTATCAATTTCATGACTTTTCACCTTTCTTTCATCTGTTATGGAAATCCCTCTTTTTTTGCAACTCAATTAATGACTCATTGGGCACAAACCCTTGAAAATGTAGGGCTATTACTAAAACCTTATTCTACCCTTTTAGGTTTGTGACCATCCTTTATTAGTGATATAATTGTTGTCCTTTAAATTTTCCCTCCTTTAGCCCTTTGACTATTGTCCTTCTTGACCAATATACCTATCATCTTCCTTGCTACCCTTGCTTGTCTCATGGCTTATGGCTTACTCCAGTGAATATGTAAATCTTATTACATCTTAAATCATACCAACACATTTACAAGCTTTACTTTATATTAGTGTTTGTTCATGCTTAAATAGTTTTCTTTTAAATATTTTAGGAATTCTTAGACATGGTTTATTTGAGAAAGAATTTTTTTTTTGCAAATAACACATAAAAGTTGAAGAACAATAAAATTTTAACCATGTAGCAGTTATCTAAGTATGTGTTGCTCCATTTGTAACCAATCATCATAGTGGTTTGAACACCATAAACATGTCCATGTGACAAGTTTTCTATTTAATATCTTATTGAATAGGTTGCAACATGTTTTCATTATTAAATAGTACTTAATTGGTTTATGCAGCAAAGAAGGGGGTTATCTATTTAATTTATAATCTTAAGATGTTTTTTATTTAATATATCTTTACATGTGTGTGTGTGAAGTTGATGCCCTTTATGTATCATGGTCTTGTGTTATGTTGCTAATGATTTCCCCTTAAGAGGATTTGTCCTTCAAATATATGCAAAGTTCATTATGCTTCTCATTTATTATGATTTGTTGCACTATACGAAATCGTTATGCTGCACTAATTGTTGAAAGTATGCTTGCCAAGCATGCCAAGTTTTTCGAAGTCAATAGAATGCTTTAGTAGAGGTAAGATAGGAATTTCCACTTTAGTGATGATCATATTTAGTGCATTTGGTTGATGGCATGCATTGTAAGTTCTTTTTATTCTCTCCCATTACTCCATCTTAGGTCAATTTATATAAAAGGAGTTCACTCCAACAAAAGGAACCAAAAGCATCTAATCCATTTATAAGACTACTCAATAATTGAGGTGAGATGAAAAATTATTGGAATCACACACCTATTTTATTGATTATTTATGGTGGATGTTACAAATGTCTAATTTTGTGTAGCTTAAATTAATGTTAAAATTCTTTTACCAATGTTAAGGATTTGTGATATGTTTCAGAATTTAGTTGAGGACTTTATGGTGGGAAAGAATAGGTTGGTAGTTCACATTTTCTCACTAAATGTAAAGCATGTTGGGGTTATGGATTTTTATTCTATCGTCTTTGTGGTTAGGTTTGTATTTCATGTGGTTTGAATGTACAAAGGTTTAAGGATGTTTGGATGTTTATTTTAAGTGTAAATTTGAATTCTACAAGGGTTTACAATATTGCATTATTGTTAATCAACTAGGGTTTGGAATCTACATTGGTCTTCGATTATTGTTAATATTCTCCTGCTGCATTTCAATGTATAATGCATAATGTTCATAGTTTCAATGCATAATTTTCATAGTTCATAGTTTCATGCATAATGCCCACTTTAATGCATGATCTTTGTTGTCTTGATCAATTGGAGATGAGATTGTGCATCATGTTGTTGATGGAAGAAATCATTCAATACAATAATCATGCTAAAGATTCCCCATATTGTTGTCTTATATGAAGCATTAGAATTCATAATAATGTCTTTGATAGGTGGAAACACATGTAAATGCTTCAAAAGAATATTGGTCTAAATGAAATTCATGGCCATATTTTATGTTGCTAATGCTTACCCCTTAAGAGGATTTCTCTTTTAAAGATATGCAAAGGTCAACATGGATTGTGGATGCATTGATTTTGTATGCTCTAACACCAATTGGAACAAGCAACAATAGTGGTGATTAGAATGGGGGAATGGCTTTATAGAGTGCATGCCTTATTTTATCAATAAGTATTGAGTTTTTGGTGTGATAATCCCTTATAAGATCACTCATAATATAAATGTATTATGTTGCTCACAAAAAAGTTGTAATCATGAATAAACACACTAAGCACACAATAATTAACACTAGTTATGATGTATTCTTAGCAAAAAATTAAAAAGTTTTTTGATGTTTTCATGTATTCCATTCAACCTAATGCATATGTTGTGCTCCATTCAAAAAATAAAATATAAGAGTCAATTTCATTCAATTATGATGCATAAACAAATGCATTAGGCATGACATAAAATTTTTATGTATAATGGAAGTCGCAAAGGGGTGTAACTTTTGTTCTACAACTCATGCGACCAAACCAACAGTTCCAACACATTCCTATGGGTATGTTTAGGCTAGGCATGGTCCTCTTTTGTACCCAAACACTTAAATAATTTGATCTACTTTACATCAACAATATCACTTAAGAGTCCAAAGCACAAAAAAGACAACAATCTTTGACGAGTAGTTACTCGAACACCCTGTCATTGAGAAACGTTTTGTCTAGGGATATGTGATCACATTGGTCCCCTCTACAATAAACTCTCTCATTTTTTGATATCTCTGAGGTATTTTCCTATGGTGTCCGGTTTTCAGTTGATGGAAAAAGTTTCAAATACAAGCAATGTAAAGTTGCAAAGCAGTGTAAATTTTGTTCTACAACTCATGCAACTGAGCCACAAATTCCAACATGTCCATATGGGTATGTTTAGGCTATGGATGGTCCTCTTTTGTACCCAAACATGTTGAAATAGTTTGAGCTACATTGCACCAGTGATATCCCTTAAGATTCTAAAGTGCAAAATGACAACAATCTTTGACAAGTAGTTACTCAAACATTGTGTTGCTTAGAAACATTCCATCTAAGGCTATGGGATCACATTGGGCCCCTTTATAATATCCTCTCCTAGTTTTTGATATCTCTGAGGCATTTTCCTGTGGTGTCAAATTTTCAATTGATGGAAAAAATGTCAAATGCAAGTAGTGTAAATTTACAAAGGGGTGTAACTTTCTTTCTGTAACTCGTGCACCCAAACCAATAGTTCCAACCTATTTGGATGGGTAATTTTAGGCTAGGCATGGTCCTCTTTTGCACCAAAACACATCAAAATAGTCTGAGCTACATTGCATCGACCATATCCCTTAAGAGTCCAAAGTGTGAAAATACAACAATCTTTGATGAGTAGTTACTCAGACATCATGCAACTTAGAAATATTCGATCTAAGACAATGAGATAATTTTGGGCCCCTCTACAATAACCTCACTTATTTTTTGATATATCTGATGTGTTTTCTCGTGGTGTCCAACTTTTAGTTGATGGGAAAAGTGTCAAAAATGCAAGCAATGTAAAGTTGCAAAGGGGTGTAACTTTCATTTTGAAACTTGTGCGACCAAACTGATAGTTCCAACACATCTAGATGGGTGCATTTAGGCTAGGCATGGTCCTCTTTTACACCCAAACATCCTGAAATAGTTCGAACTACATTGAATAGACAAAATCCCTTAAGAATCCAAAGTGCAAAAGGGCGTCAATCTTTGACGAGTAGTTAATCAAACATCGTGTTGGATAAATTTTTTTCTAAGGCTATGAGATCATATTAGACCCCTCTATAATAACCTCTCTCTATTTTTGATATCTTTGAGGTGTTTTGTCATGGTGTCAACTTTTCAGATAATGGAAAAAGTGTCAAATGCAAGCAGTGTAAAGCTGCAAAGGGGTGTAACTTTCATTTTGCAACTTTTGTGACCAAACCAATAGTTCCACATGTTTGAATGGGTATGTTTAGGCTAGGAATGGTTCTATTTTGCACCCAAACATGCCAGAGTGGTCTGAGCTACATTGCACCAACAATATCCCTTAAGATTCCAAAGTGCAAAAAGGTAGCAATCTTTGACGAGAAGTTACTCAAACACCATGTCACTTAGAAATTTTTTGTCTAAGGCTATAGGATCATGTCGAGCCCCTCTATAATAACCTCTCTCAATTTTTAATATATTTGATGTTTTTCCCTGTGGTGTTGACTTTTTGATTTATGGAAAAAGGGTTAAATGCAAGTAATTTACAGTTACAAAGGGGTGTAACTTGTGTTTTTCAACTCATGCAACCAAACTGATAGTTCCAACATGTCTGAATGGGTACATTTAGGCTAGGCATGGTCCTGTTTCACACCCAAAAATGTCAGAGTGGTCCAAGCTACATTGGACCAAAAACACCAAGCATACATGTGAAAACACATGAAGTATACATAGGAAGCATGATGCATACACGTGAATACACATAATATAGGGAGTATACATAGTAATATACATAGTAAGCATGAAACCTACACATGAATACATATAATGCATGAAGTATACAATTATCATGAAGCATACACATGAACACATGAAGTATACGTATGAAGCATGAAGCATACACATGAATACATGAAGTAGACACATGAATCATGAAGAATACACATGAACACATGAACTATACATTGGAAGCATGAAGCATACATGTGAATACATGTAATACATAAAGTATACACAAGAAGCATAAAGCATACATGTGAATACATGATGTATACACATGAATCATGATGCATACACATCAATACATGAATTATACATCAAAAACATGAATCATAAATGTGATTACATGTGAATAAGTGAAACACAAGTACTCAAATACATTTAATCCATGAAGTATACACATGAATACAAAGTATACTAATGAAAACATGTAAGTCATAAAGTATACATTGGAATACACATAAATCACAAAGTATACACTTGAATACACGTAACTCATAAGTTGCAAGTCATGAAGTATACATGAAAATACACGTTACAAGTCACAAAGTATTCACATGTATACACATAAGTCAAAAAGTACAAATACACATAATTCACTAGTATACACATGAAATACACACTCGTATAGAAATATATTATTGGCCTACTTAAGGAGAAGGCAGAATAGTTTATTAAAGAAGCCAACATGTTTAACCATCAGATGTAAACACCAAATTAAACAATACATGTGATAACATCATCCAATAATAGTAGTGGTAAAATAAGATTTGAATTAATCAAAAATTTGTAAGGCTATACAATGATATATGTCAATAAAAGTATATAATATATCCAATAAAGTCAAGCAGGCTTACTACAAAAGAGCCACATGGACATAAAATGTCAAATATATCAATAGTACAAAACATATGTTCAGAAATGCCACGTAGGAATACAAAAAATGACCCTAATACATATTCATTTCCCTCTAAGGGAGGAAATAGATCACATGTTGCCTTCAACAATTAGCTAGGTGGAGTGTCTACTAGTTCTTTTGTCTTTTGGATGTGCTCACTAGTCCTCTTCTATTCACTCATCTAGAGCTTCAACTAATACAATAAGTATAGATGTTAATATATATAAATTGAATTGTAGAATGACATATAACAAAATAATCACTTGCCACATACAAAAAATCATAATTCTCATTTACAACATTAGCATGTCAATGTTCTAGCGTGAGAACCACCTATAGCAACCATCAAGATAGAAATTAAACTACATACAAGTATCATGAAAATTTTCAATAATATACCATATAAAAGAAAATATAATGTCAAATTGACTAATCTATCACATACCTCTCTCAAAGGATTAGAACTGGCTATTGTTGCAGTAACTCCTTGGTCCATCATGCCAACAACATTGACAAGGATATCTAATGTCAACATCTAAAAATGAAACAACAAATATGAAGTTTTTTATCATTTTCATTAGTTTCTTTGTTTAATTAAAATCATAGACAAGGTAGTTCAAAATGTTTGAAAAAATGGCTCAAAGTAATGTGGTCTAATGGTGATGGTAAGAAATGACGAATGTCATGCCAAGAAAATTTCTATGGATTATCTTGATGTCTATTTTTGGACTGCTTATAAGGTAGTTATCAGGGTTTTTTTGAAGGTATATAACCATACATTTACCATGGAAGCCATAAAGAATGGAGAACTTGTTTATATTCATTGAATGTTACAAAAAGGATTATTGAGAGACCTCATGATAAAAAATATATTTCACCTACTTTATACAAACTTGTAGTAGATAAGGACCTTTGGTCTCAATATGGAGAGTTTCAAGGTGGTGTGGTATTAAAATGGGGAATTAGCAAAGTAAATCCAACACACATCAATGAAACGTATTACATAAATGAAATTGAAATAACAAAACAAGCTGCTACAACCATTCATTCAAAATCATTCCATTGTTCTCTAATCTCGGGGATCTTCTAATCCATGCTCTCAGATTTGTATGTTTCACATGAATTTATCAAATGACAACCTAAGAAATGAGATGATATATGAAATGCAAGACTACATGCCTACATTAAACATGATTGTGGACTATGATATTGTAATGCTGAATGGTAGATGATATGCTACTAAATTTCAGAATGATGCTAAGATGATTGCTATGAAAAGGATGCAAATCTAAATCCAATTCTATGATAAATACTGCCAAACTAACGCAACAACTAAGATTCTATAAAGGAAATTTTCCATTATAACACTACTTCAAAAGAAAATGCTAAAATGCAAGACTAATATGCTAATGCTTTCTAATGCTATGTTGATTTCTACAAAGTAAGTTTGCTTAAAGATGTTGTTCTCAAAAGCTAGAGAATGATGTTGTATTTATAGGATTTCCAAGGCATATTGTGATGTGGCAGGATTCAATGGTCAAGATTATGATCGAGAGAGATCAATGGTATAGGAAGAAGAAGTTGGAGAGAATCATTGAGGTTGTACCCTTTAAAAGAGCACTTTTCCAAGTGTTTAGAAGAATCAAATGGAAGGAGAAGTCATGTGTCTCTAGTCTTGTTAGGAGTTTGTTGATGGAAATTCCCATTCAGAAAATAGAAATAATTAAATTCATGTGACACATGTTGAGGTGGCAGATGAGGTGGAAGAAGGTTAGAAGAATATGTAGAAATGTGACAAAATTGAATTAAAATCACAATTTTAAGGATAGGGGATTAATCAAATAAAACAAACTAGTTAGATTTTTTCATTTAATTAAATTTAGAAGAAAATGATTTTAGAAAGATTTTAAGAAAGTGTACTATATAAATAAATTTTATAATTTATTTATAAGTAGAAGAATTAATATTTTATTAATTAAATAACTAGTATTTAATTAATTGATTATCTTGACCGATTTTAGGTGTATACATTTTGCCCCTCTTTGAAGTGATGTGTTTACACATTGCTTCAAAGAAATTTTTTGATATGCCCCAAACACTGTTTTTTAGGTGATGATAGACATATGCCCCCTCGAGAGATAAATTGGTGAATATTTTGAATTTTTTAGATTTTTGGAAAATTTTGATGATTTGTTGTTGATTTCAAAATTTTATGATGCGAGAATGATTTATCTCCCGAAAATGATAGTAAAATCTGCCCCAGTTGATTAGTTGGTAAATTAAGCCCCTTTGAAAAATAAAATAAAACAATGCCACCTTAATTACCCATTTAATCACCCTTTAAAAGGTAAAAAGGAGTGAAAAGGAGTTCATTTGTGCATTGGCAAGTTTGAAAATTTGAGAGAGAGAAATTTTGAGGAATTTGAGCAAGATGGTGATCTCCATTCAGACACATCGATTTGAGCCTGTGTAACATCACAACCGTGCGACAATGTATGGACCTCTGGTATGCATTTCTAGAAACCTCCTCGTAAATTGTGCATTTCATTTTTCTCACTTTTTTCAAGTTTAAATTTGTTTTTTAGTGGTTTAGTGCATAGAAGCCCCGATGTAGCACATCGGGTTCCTATTCTAGCACATAGTGTAATACCCTTTCGTTTTTCCTTCTAGTTGGATAGTGTGTCCTTGTGTGGGTATGTTGTGATGTGGTTCTGTTTATTCAGATGCCTTGTTTGTGTGCTTTCTATTAGTACCTTGATGATGGTACTCGGTTACTGTTTGATCTCTATCTTTATCGTATTTTGGTGATGTATTTTGATGTGATGATACTGTATTCAGATGTTATCTTTATTCCATGTTTTGTTTAGCATAGTGGATATTTGAATTAATGGTATTTAATGATTTTGATTAAAATAATGATGTTAGATGCGTTAGTTAGTATGACTGTATTGGTGAAGAGGACGGTATTGCATCACTCGCTTGCGAGCGCCCTACGATCCCGTAATTTCCTCTTCATGGTGTGTGTTTTATGCTATTCATATTATATGTTGTTTACTTGATTTACAGGTTGATAGGTACAAGACATCGACTCCACCTGGTCTCACAGGTTTGAGCATGTCCATTGCCCAATAGTATTCGATTGGGAGATAGTAGCTAGGTTTTTCGTGCCAAGTCGTCACCCTAGTCCTAGTATGTCATCAGTTGTTTGTCGGGTTGTGTTGCTTTGAATATTGTTCCCTCTCTTTGTTATTTCATTTCAAGTTAGAAAAAGGGTAATTAAATGGCTTTATGTATTTAAGTTGTTGATTAAATTAATCCAGTTAAAATGTGGAAAATGCTATTTAAAATTATTAATTAATTTAATTTAATTAATAAAATAATGTAATCTTGGATTAGATTTATTTTATTGAATTAAGCAACTCATTTTGGAAATTATTGGATATTTGTTGAAATTGAAAAATAAGAAAAATGATTTAAAAGTCAATTTTGAAAATTTGAATTCAAAAAAATTGAAAAATGAGATATTTTCCATTTCTGTTTTTTGAAATTGATGAGGGTGGTTGCACTGATATTTTGGAGATATTTTTGGAATTTCTATATTATTTAAATTTTCTTCTCAATTTTGGATTATGAAGTTTTGGGAGAAATTGAAAATGGAGGAGAAGAAGATTGTTGCATTTTTGTGGGTTTTGGATTGAAGTTGTGAAAATTTGTGGAATTGGATTTGGAAGCAAGGCTGGAAGCTGGGCATTGTCTGGATCTTCTCAAACGCAAGAATACCAGGTTCATGTCTTTGGTTTTAATTGTTTTGAAATACATATATTTAAATGTGTTTTGCTATTGAGAAAACTTGTTGAAAAATATTTCAATCGTTTGTTTGATTGCAAAACAAACCCAGTTCAAATATTGTCTTTAAATTAAGAAAAAAAAAACCTCTGTTTTATAAATAGAGTTCCTCAAGAAAATTATGTTCTTGGCTGGAAATGTTCTCTTTGCATTTTAATTAGTTCCATAATTAATTATAGATTCTTTTGAATATATATATATATATATATATATATATATATATATATAAATATATATATATATATTTCCCATATGGTTTGAATTGAGAAACAAAGGCTCTATTTTTTATTATTTAAAAAAGAGAAAAATCGATTTTAAAGGAAAAATCTGGGGTTTTGATGTGCTTTTTTTAAAAAAAAAATTTAATAAAAAAATTTAGAGTGGGGGGTCGTTGTGGGCTCAACCCCCACCGCGCCCATGGGAGGAGGGTGGAGGGAACCATGCCCAGCGTGCTCCACACACATACCCCTGCCACCACTTCCGCCGCCACCATCCCCGCTCCTCCCGTCTGCAGCACCCCCACACCCATAACCACCACAGCCACCTCTGCGCCCAGCACGGTCTCCATCTGTGCCTTCCACCTCTCGGCGGTGCCGCCTCCTATGGCTGCCCCTTGTGAAAACCCCCACCATCGTCGCCGCTCCACATGAAACCTCCGCCGCCTGCGACATAAAATGCACGGCCATCAAAAGAAAACCACGGCCGGGAAAACCACGACTGTCAACCCTAACCCCAATGCGGCACACGGTCTTAAATCAGTCCGCCCCTACCCTAAGACAACTGCGCGGCCCGAGGCACGATTGGGGTAAAATTTCAAATAAAATAATATATATATATATAAATTAATATTTTATTATTATGTTTTCATATTATATTATATAATATTATAATATTATTTAGATCTATATTAAAATAATTAAATATAGGTATATATGTAATATATACATATGCAATATATTCAAGTGGTTATTTGCATTTTAAAAGTTGATTTATTGAAGGCATGTTTTAAATTTAAATGAGGGAATTAAATATTGATTTCCCAATGGTATGATTTAATTGTGGAAATCAAAACATCGTATCTTTAGTCATGGTATTGACTTTATTTTTAAAATAATATATATTTGGAAAGATCTAATATTTGATTTACATATATTAGATTTAATTAGAAAAATTAAATGATTTATATTTGCAAGGATGTGTTTACAATTGTAATTAATTGATGATTCATTTTGCAAAGGAGTTATTGTTATCTTAAAATGAGTTATTTGAATTGAAGGTGTAAATGTTAATTTATTGTTAATTAAGAGCAATTAGGAAATTAAATATCGAGTCTTAATTTAAAAGACGTGTTTTAAATCAGATTACTGAATTCAGTAGAGTACTGAATGTAATGAGGAAATGGATTTAGAATATCCAAAGGTAGTTTATTTCATGTGCCTTCAGTGAATATTCCCTTCGTGCTCTTGTTTGGGAAATGGGTTAAAGGAGTGTTTCATTCGTAATTCCTCCAGATGGGATTTTTAGTTCTATGGGTTGTTGTTTTGTGTTTGTCAACCTATTGTGAGTTCCATGGGTAGTGCATGGTGTCTGGTAGGTATTTACCTGGTTATCACAAACGGGAATGTTTTTTGCCTCCTTGATTTAGGAGTGGATTATGGGATCCGTGTCTCCTTGTAAGGAGTGACCTTGTTAAGTGTTTTGTTGCCTCCAGTGTTGGAGTGAGTTTCATTTTATGTCACCTCCTGTGAAAGGTGTGGTCGTGATATCTTGTTTGTTGCACTTTGTACCCTTGGTGTTTGGATGGTTTGTGTGTTGTCAAGTAGAAGAGTGGCTTCCGTAGGGGCCAAAGCCCAGAAGAGGTAAGATTGGGTAACCTTTTAAAGTTGTTTAATCAAGTGATAACTAAAACAATACTTAGAAGATTAGGACTAACTTCTCACTAATCAAGTTAAGTTGGCCTCACTCATAGGTGCAAGGGCTCGTTTAGACTTGGGATGAGTGAGAAGGCCATGGGATGGCAAGGTCATCTATCTTGTCTATATGAAAGGTATTTGACTCTGCATTAGTATGTATGAGGTCCGATGATCAGTTTGAGGCCACCATCCTTACGATCCGCAGTGGGTAACTCATGATGAGCTGTGCGATGACACTCTGTCTAGGACAATAGTTGGGTTTTGATTTCGTATTAGTATGTATGAGGGCCAACGATCAATTGAGGCCACCATCTTGATGATCCACAGTGGGTAACTCATGATGTGCTGTGTGATGGCACTTTGTGTGATCATAGTTGGTACTTGTTTATTGTGGGTATGGTTTCTGTGACATACCTGATGTGACCATGGTTGACTTGTTTGATTCTATGTATGGTTCTCTTAACATACTTGATCTGCTTTGTTTTTGAAGCAATGTGACCATGTAGAGTTGTACTTGCATGGTATTTGAGTTGCACTTGTGTTTTACTTACGTTGTATCCAAGTCGTACATGTGTTGTACTTGTGAGGTACATGTGTTTGGTTGTTTCAGTTTGGTTCGGTTTGTGTTAGCCTATGTCTAGAGGTAGAGGGTCTTGGCTAGGATTCCTTGTTACTATCTCCTAGCACGGGGGGTGGGCCTTTGGGTTCCACTTGGTTGGGTGGTGTGCACCTTTTCCGTTGGTCTTTCTTCTTGTTCATGTGGATGATACTTTCAGTTGGAGAGCTCATTGGTTGCAGTTTTAGTTCTTGCTTTATTTCATTTTAGTTGATTTTTTATTATTTTACCCCTCAGTTGTTATCAAGGTGGAAGTTGTAAATTGTAATTATGTTTATTGATCTTACCTCATTCAAGGAATGAGAGTTGTAATCTTATTATTTAATTTGGATAAATTTAATTGAAAGTCATCTCTTATGCCTTAATGTATATTATCTTAATTGGAATGCACGTGTTTAAATTTATTAATTAAATAATTGACATGGTTATATTCATGTTTTTTGTTGAGGTTCTTTTTAACCACTTTCTCGTAACCTTAGAGGTTGTTGGCATGTGTTAGAGAACTTGCTTATTAATGGATCTTAAACAAACAAAAAAATAGCCTGTTTAAGTAGTTGTTTGTAACTTCCTCTAGGGTTGCATGGTGGGGCGCTACACATGGTATCAAAGCCTAGGCTTAAACACTAGGTGCTCTAGGATTATGATGGAGCCATTAAACTTTCAGTTGTGTAAGCTTTTAAGTTGTGTACCTCACTTATTACCTTGGTGTGTAGATGAGGTTTTGATTTGGTGCATTATGTGTGAGGGAGTTATATCCCTACTTGTTCGTAGGCTTGTAGGAGTAAGCCTAACCCTAGGGGGGGAGGATATAATACCCCTCCATTTTGGCTTCTAGTTGGATAGTGTGTCCTTGTGTGGGTATGTTGTTGTGATGTGGTTTTGGTTATTCAGATGCCTTGTTTGTGTGCTTTTTATTAGTACCTTGATGATGGTACTCGGTTATTGTTTGATCTCTATCTTTATCATATTTTGGTGATGTATTTTGATGTGATGATACTATATTCAGATGTTATCTTTATTCCATGTTTGGTTTAGCATAGTGGATATTTGAATTAATGGTATTTAATATTTTTGATTAAAATAATTATGTTAGATGTGTCAGTTAGTACGACTGTATTGGTGAAGAGGACGGTATCATATCACTCGCTTGTGAGCGCCCTGTGATCTCGTAATTTCCTCTTCACGGTGTGTATTTTATGTTGTTCATATTATATGTTGTTGTTTACTTGATTTATAGGTTGATAGGTATAGGACATCAACTCCACCCGGTCTCATAGGTTTGAGCATTTCCATTGCCCAACTGTATTCGATTGGGAGATAGTAGCTAGGTTTTTCGTGCCAAGTCGTCACCCTAGTCCTAGTATGTCGTCAGTTGTTTGTCGGGTTGTGTTGCTTTGAATATTGTTCCCTCTCTTCATTATTTAATTTCAAGTTAGAAAAAGGGTAATTAAATGGTTTTATGTATTTAAGTTGTTGATTAAATTAATCTAGTTATAATGTGGAAAATGTTATTTAAAGTTATTAATTAATTTAATTTAATTAATAAAATAGTTTAATCTTGGATTAGATTAATTTTATTGAATTAATTAAATTAATTAATTTGAATTAAGCAATTCATTTTGGAAATTATTGGATATTTGTTGAAATTGAAAAATAAGAAAAATGATTTAAAAGTCAATTTTGAAAATTTGAATTCAAAAAAATTGAAAAATGAGATATTTTCCATTTCTGTTTTCTGAAATTGATGAGGGTGGTTGCACTGATATTTTGGAGATATTTTTGGAATTTCTTTATTATTGAAATTTTCTTCTCAATTTTGGATTATAAAGTTTTGGGAGAAATTGAAAATGGAGGAGAGGAAGATTGCTGCATTTTTGTGGGTTTTGGATTGAAGTTGTGAAAATTTGTGGAATTGGATTTGGAAGCAAGGTTGGAAGCTAGGCATCGTCTGGATCTTCTCAAGTGCAAGAATATCAGGTTCATGTCTTTGGTTTTAATTGTTTTGAAATACAAATATTTAAATGTGTTTTGCTATTGAGAAATCTTGTTGAAAAATATTTCAATCCTCTATTTGATTGCAAAACAAACCCAGTTTAGATCTTGTCTTTAAAATTAAGAAAAAAAAACCTTTGTTTTATAAATAAAGTTCCTTAGGAAAATTGTGTTCTTGGCTGGAAATGTTCTCTTTGCATTTTAATTAGTTCCTCAATTAATTGTAGATTCTTTTGAATATATATATATATCCCTTATGGTTTGAATTGAGAAGCAAAAGGATCTATTTTTTTTATTATTAAAAAAAAGAAGAAGAAAATCAGATTTTAAAGGGAAAAATCCGTAGGGTTTTGATGTGCTTTTTTAAAAAAAAAAAGTTAAGAGTGATGATTCAGAATCAGCTTCTATGGGAGGCAGGTGGAGGGAGCCGCACCCAATGCGCTCCCCACACATACCCCCACCACCATCCCTGCTCCTCCCATCCGTAGCACCCCCACGCCTGTAACCGCTATAGCCACCTCCGCACCCTACATGGTCTCTGCCCGCACCTTCCACCTCCCGGTGGCACTACCTCCTATAGCCGCTCCTTGTGAAAACCCCCGTCATCGCCACCGCCCCACATGAAATCTCTGCCGCCTGCGACATAAAACGTGTGACCATAAAAAGAAAACTGCGGCTGGGAAAACCATAGCCGTCAGCCCTAACCCCAATGTGGCACGCAGTCCGAAATTATTCTGCCCCTACCCTAAGACAAACACGTGGCCTGAGGCGCGATTGGGGTAAAATTTCAAATAAAATAAAATATATATATAAATTAATATTTTAATATTATGTTTTAATAATATTAAATATTAATATTTAATATTATATTATATAATATTATAATACTATTTATATCTATATTAAAACAATTAAATACAGGTATATATGTAATATATACATATGCAATATATTCAAGTGGTTATTTGCATTTTAAAAGTTGATTTATTGAAGGCATGTTTTAAATTTAAATGAGGGAATTAAATATTGATTTCCCAATGGTATGATTTAATTGTGGAAATGAAAACATTGTATCTTTAGTCATGGTATTGACTTTATTTTTAAAATAATATATATTTGGAAAGATCTAATATTTGATTTACAGATATTAGATTTAATCAGAGAAATTAAATGATTTATATTTGCAAGGATGTGTTTACAATTGTAATTAATTGATGATTCATTTTGCAAAGGAGTTATCGTTATCTTAAAATGAGTTATTTGAATTGAAGGTGTAAATGTTAATTTATTGTTAATTAAGAGCAATTAGGAAATTAAATATCGAGTCTTAATTTAAAAGATGTGTTTTAAATCAAATTATTGAATTCAGTAGAGTACTGAATGTAATGAGGAAATGGATTTAGAATATCCAAAGGTAGTTTATTTCATGTGCCTTCAGTGAATATTCCCTTCGTGCTCTTGTTTGGGAAATGGGTTAAATGAGTGTTTTATTCGTAATTTCTCCAGATGGGATTTTCAGTTCTATGGGTTGTCGTTTTGTGTTTGTCAACCTATTGTGAGTTCCATGGGTAGTGCATGGTGTCTGGTAAGTATTTACCTAGTTATCACGAATGGGAATGTTTTGTACCTCCTTGATTTAGGAGTGGATTATGGTATCTGTATCTCCTTGTAAGGAGTGACCTTGTTAAGTGTTTTTTTGCCTCCAGTGTTGGAGTGAGTTTCATTTTATGTCACCTCCTATGAAAGGTGTGGTCGTGATATCTTGTTTGTTGCACTTTGTACCCTTGGTGTTTGGATGGTTTGTGTGTTGTCAAGTAGAAGAGTGGCTTCCATAGGGGCCAGAGCCTAGAAGAGGTAACATTGGGTAACCTTCGAAAGTTGTTTAATCAAGTGATAACTAAAACAATACTTAGAAGATTAGGACTAACTTCTCACTAATCAAGTTAAGTTGGCCTCACTCATACGCGCAAGGGCTCGTTTAGACTTGGGATGAGTGGGAAGGCCATGGGATGGCAAGGTCATCTATCTTGTCTGTATGAGAGGTATTTGACTCCGCATTAGTAAGTATGATGTCCGATGATCAGTTTGAGGCCACCATCCTTACGATCCGCAATGGGTAACTCATGAAGAGCTGTGCGATGACACCCTGTCTAGGACAATAGTTGGGTTTTGATTTTGTATTAGTTTGTATGAGGGCCGAGGATCAGTTGAGGCCACCATCTTGACGATCCATAGTGGGTAACTCATGATGTGTTGTGTGATGGAACTTTGTGTGACCATAGTTGGTAATTGTTTATTGTGGGTATGGTTTTCGTAACATACCCGATGTGACCATGGTTGGTGTTTGATTATGTGTATGGTTCTCTTAACATACTTGATCTGCTTTTTTCCTGAAGCAATGTGACCATCTAGAGTTGTACTTGTGTTGTACTTGCATGGTATTTGAGTTGCACTTGTGTTGTACTTATGTTGTACTTGAGTCATACGTGTGTTGTACTTGTGAGGTACATGTGTTTGGTTGTTTCAGTTTGGTTCGGTTTGTGTTAGCCTGTGTCTAGAGGTAGAGGGTCTTGGCTAGGATTCCTTGTTACTATATCCTAGCACAGGGGGTGGGCCTTTGGGTTCCACTTGGTTGGGTGGCATGCAACTTTTCCATTGGGATTTCTTCTTGTTCATGTGGATGAGACTTTCAGTTGGAGAGCTCGTTGGTTGCAGTTTCAGTTCTTGCTTTATTACATTTCAATTGATCTTGTATTATTTTACCCCTTAGTTGTTATCGAGGTGAAAGTTGTAAATTGTAATTATGTTTATTGATCTTACCTAATTGGGGGAATGAGAGTTGTAATCTTATTATTTGATTTGGATAAATTTAATTGAAAGTCATCTCTTATGCCTTAATGTATATTATCTTAATTGGAATGCATGTCTTTAAATTTATTAATTAAATAATTGTCATGGTTATGTTAATGTTTTTTGTTGAGGTTATTTTTAACCTCTGTCTCATAACCTTAGAGGTTGTTGGCATGTGTTAGAGAACTTGCTTATTAATGGATCTTAAACAAAAAAAGAAATAGTCTGTTTAAGTAGCTGTTTGCAACTTCCTCTAGGGTTGCGTGGCGGGGCGCTACACATAGGGTAATTTAGTGCTTAGGGTAGGTTTTTTAGAGCATAGAGTTAATGATGTACCACATCCAATTTTTAGTGCATCAAGTGAAAATTTTAGTGCATAGAGTAGATTAGTGCTTTTATGTCATAGATTAGTGCATCAGGTAAAATTTCTAGCACATAGAGAAATATGGGGCATAGGGACTCTGAAATGGTGCATCTAGTAGGTTTGATGGAACATCTCGATTTATGGCACATTAGGATGTTGTTCTGGCACATCGGTGAATCCTTCTAGCACATCCATGTTTTTGGCCCATAGAGAGACCGATTTAGCACATCTAGGTGAGATTGTTGATTTTTAGATTAGACTCCCTAATTTTGATGATTTTCGATCATGTCAACCTTTGATTTGATGTTTTTTGATGTTGTTGATAGATAAGATGATGATTGATCTCATAATAAGTGAGATTCAATGATAGGATGATGATGATTGACCTCATGATAGGTGAGGATCAATGATTGATTGATGATGATCGACC
>CM021105.1:244478794-244712600 GCA_007115665.2 Sequoiadendron giganteum | reverse complement strand
CTTGAATTCTTTGGAGGTGTTAGAAGATCTTCGTCAAGTGGGAGTTTGTTGGAAACATGTGCCTCAATCTTCTGACTTGAATCTCCTAAAAAAGAAAAATCGGTGAGACATCTGGAATGTTTACAGATAAGAAGTTTGTTTCTAAAGGCTCAGAGTGATCGAATTGGTGTGACAAGTGACTGGTCTTGC
This sequence comes from Sequoiadendron giganteum, assembly GCA_007115665.2. Classification (NCBI taxonomy): domain Eukaryota; kingdom Viridiplantae; phylum Streptophyta; class Pinopsida; order Cupressales; family Cupressaceae; genus Sequoiadendron; species Sequoiadendron giganteum. The sequence continues at coordinate 244,712,411 of CM021105.1, read as the reverse complement.
CGAAGTGATTCTAAAGGAATTCGTCAGTATGACCTTGAACTATCGATGCAAGTTCTCTAACTCTCATCGATGATCAAAGTCTGGCCAAAGTGTTCCATCAGGAAGATTCTTATCGATCTCAGTGGCATCGGGGTAACTTTGGCATTCGGTTGGACCTAAGAATGTTATACTGATTTTGGTGGTCTTGCTGATGGCTATTGAACATCAGTGTAACCTGAAGATGTTACACCAATAGAGAGTTCAATTTCCATATCGATCTTATTGATCAGTTCAATGTAACCTAATTGTAGTTATGCCAATGAGTTTTCTATTGGTGTAACTTAGCAAGTCGTAAGAACATGGAAATACTATGCTGAAGAAGGGACATATGTCAATGAGTCGATTCTAGTTGAACATCGATGTGACCCTACTGATGAGGTGTTTCAAACTACATTTAAACTAAAGGTCATCGAGATGACTTGGGACCTCAGTGAAACATTTCAGACTATCTCTGATGCTTGTTGTCTTGTTGATAAGGCTGTTTGGCTAACGTCGGGGAGATTGTTGGCAATGCATGTGGTCATGATGATTCTTTTGGGACATCAGGGTGACATAGGAAATCGATGGGACTTTCTAGTCTCCCATCGATAGTGTTATTCATGCCAATGGACTTGAAAGTGGACCATGGTTGAATGAATGCTAACTTTGTTGAACTGTTGTTGAGTTGTACAACAATAGACATTGGAGGACTATGCTAAGTTGGTGACCATTCTTTGACTAGTAAGATTGACAGTTACTCTACAAAGGAAACTGAATCGAACCATTTGTATTGAGATCGAATTGCCCATGGTTGTTTGATATACATTGTAGAGTGTATAAAGACAAGGTTAGATGGTTGTTGAATGGCTGGACAGAGTGAGAAGGATTCAATTTGTACAAGGTTGATCAAGGAAATTTTGCTGCTGTAAAATTGATATCTGAAAGTGAAGTTTGATCTCTATATGTAATTTGTTTACTGTGATACAAAGAGGGTTTACTTGGTGGGTTTTTCTCCCATAAGGTTTTTCCCACATTAAATACTGGTGTCCAATTTATGTGTATGCTTTAATTGTTTATTTTTTTATCCATTAATGTGCAATTTTAATGAACTGTAATTATCTTTGAACCTATAGTCTGCACTATTCCTCTTAAAATTAGCATTAGGAAGGCATTTTCGCACCTTTGCTTTCCTTACACTTTCTGACCATTTTTCTATTGTAGGTTGGAATATAATTGAACATTATAAGACTATTTAGAATATTGGATTGATTGCTAGTCTTAGTTGGAAGCATTCCTCATATTGGCTGCCAGGAGGGTCAAAGGAGGATAGGCAAGAGATGGCTCAAATTCTTGTAGCGCGTGAATTTAATTCCATGGTAGGGCAGGATGTCTTGGCTTGGAGTAACAGTGATTTATTTGGTAAGTACTCTATTTCAGTGGGTTATGCTGAATTTGTTAGGTAGATGTTTGGGGATGTTGAGGTTCCCTGGTGGAAGCATGTGTGGAACAAATTTTCATTACCCAAATGCAATTTTTTTATGTGGCTAGTGGTCTAGAACTGGTGTCTTACTTGGGATAACTTGTGCAAGCGATGGTTTTAGGGTCCCTCAAGGTGTGTCTTGTGCTATCATAGTGAGGAGAGTGTCTCTCATCTCTTCTTCCAATATTCCTTTTCTAGGGAGATTTGGCACCTTTAGTGGGGTGTGTGGAATCAGGCTTGCTGACATGTCTCTTCTTTGGTTGAGTTCTTTGCCTGGTAGGGGAAGGCCCCTATTAAGATATTTTTTCTTCAAGTTACTTGGGCTCTTGGACCAACCTTTATTATCTGGCATAACTAGCTAGAGAGGAATCAAAAGATTTTTCAAGATGTGAAGTTGGTTGTCCAACATTTGTGGTGGAAAATTATCCATTCTTTGGGAGAAACTATTTTGGCTAAGTGTGACTTGGTTGAGGCTGTGGATCCAAGGGATGTCAACTATTGTACTCATCTCAACCTTCCTCTTATGAGGGGAGATGCTTAGGGTGCTAGTAAGATCATGAGAAATAGATGTCGACATCCTCTTCAGAAGATAAATATGGAGGGGCATTGGTGTCCCCCTCCTTAGGGTGTGTTGAAAATAAATACTTATGGTTCTTCTTGAGGAAATCTTGGTTATGATGGTATTGATGGTGTTGGTTGGACTAGTTCTAGGACTGTTGAGTTTATCTTTTTTGTTTATAGGGGTCGGTATATTAACAATGTGATAGAGGCTCTTTCCATTTTATTGGCTATGGAGCATAGTTGCACTCTTGGGTGGAGGTGGATCATTTGTGAATCTGATTCCTAGGTGGTGGTGACTTTGTTGAAGAGGCAACAGTTAGAGGACATCGACTGGAATTTGGATGTTGTTATAAAATAGATTCTTAATCTGTGTGCTTTCTTTGAATCTATTACTTTCTATCATATTCATAGAGAATGGAATGGGGTTGTGGATTGTTTGGCGAAATGGGCCTCTGATCATTTGAAAAATTGGAACATTGTGGAAAGGGGTCAATTACCCCCAAATTTGTCACAAAAGTTGGACCACTTAGTGGAGATTGATAGGGGTGTGTAATGCCCTTGCTTTGTAGTACTTTATTTTGGTTTGAATAAATTTTTACCCTTCTTTTAGTAAAAAACATCATCAAAAATCAAATCAAACAAATGCAACTTTGTTTGCAAAAGTCAAATTTAATTCACAGATTCAACTCCAAAAATAATTAATTAATTAAACTAATTAATTAATTATCCTCACCCACTTTCCTGGTTGAGAAAATTATGAAACACCGATTGCTCACTCTATTTTTTGACTAATCAATCTATATTCGTAATAGATCAATCTATTCTTCAATCCCACAAATTATTCAATCTATATTCCTAACTGATCAATCTATATTCTTGATAGATAAATTTATTCCTCAATCACATTAATTATGCTATAAATTTACATAAATTATACCCATCTAAATCCTCTCAACATCTTTCAACCATCAATCAAGATATTCTACTACGCAATCCTAATAGTCCATTTCAAATCACAATTTCTATATAACAAACCTCTTTCCTCACAAAAAAGGATTGGAGAATTAATACAATTTATGCAATGAAGTAATGCCAAGATCTTAATTGACATTGACAAAGCTTAAATGAACATCTTCAATCAACACACGCACCTTCTTCAAAGCTCTCACATGCACAATGGAGGCTTCATATTGAATTGAATAATGCAACATACATCAATACAGATACACTTTGACATGGGATGGTAAGGTTGTATTGTTTTGAGTTCATGTTTATTGTTTTCCTTCAATAATGTTCTTGAATTCATTAGCTTTGTAATTTCATTTCATGAGTAATGGGCATAAAAATTGATCATTGTTTTGGATTAGATTAGTTTCTATTCATTGTTATGATCTTGTTTATAATTACATATTTTCCCCTTACACATTCTAGCATGCCCGGTGGGACCTCAGTCCTTAACACTAACAATTTTATGAGCTACATTTGAAGTTGCAGGTCCCAGAAGCACTCTAGAAAAATATTCATGCATAGGTTCCATTTTTTTTTTTGCATTTTCTTTGATGGTTTCAGTGCATTTGAACTGTTTTCTCGTGCACTTGATTTGTTTTTTGGCACTTTTGACTTTTTCTGGTGCCTTTTCTCTCTAACAGAGGGTGCTTTTGACTTTTTCTAGCACCTTTTCTCTTTGGCAGAGTCCGCTATTGACTATGATTTCTTTGCTTTTTCTTTGTTAATCTGTGTTTGATATTTGCAAGTTAAATTTTGATTTCTAATGTTAATGGGTGCCTGATTTAATGTGTAGCAGGTACTAATGTTTGTTTATAGGGGATTTGTAAAGGTATAACGGGTGTTTATCTAGAAAACCATTAACACTTTTTTGTAGGGAAGACAAATAGTTGAAGAAATTTTGATTTTCAAAGCTTTCACAAGTTAGAAAATTTTAATTTGGTGCTTAAAAGGAACCCCACAAATGAACATTTCATTTTTGGTGCTCTAAAATGAACATTCTCAAAGCTTTTTAGATTAACAAATGCTTTCAAATTGGTGCTTAAAAAGAACCCCACAAATGAACATTTTGGTTTGGGTGGCTCTAAAATGAATCTTTTAAAGCTTTCCTAAGCTAGAAAACACTCAAATTGGTTCTTAAAAAGAACCCCACAAACGAACATTTCGATTTTGGTGCTGTAAAAACATGTTTAATTTTTGTTGACCAATTTTTTTTTTCATTTTGTTGACAAATGCTCGATTCATTTTTGTTGACCATGTTAATACAAGGTTTAGGACAATCACTTTGGTTGGTGATTAAAAATGAACAAATCAATGTCTTGTTTTGCACATTGTGATATCCTTGTCTAAAATCTAGAACATATTGATTTGGTGAATATAAGAAGAATCATTGCTTTATTGTTCACACTTTTTGGGGATAACACCGCTAGAGGTGCTTAAAAATAATCAAATTGCAATGAAATGCATTTTTTGTATTATGTGTTTGGCAAACTAGGTGACTATCCTCTCCCCGTACGCATTTTTGACAATCTTGGGTGACAAAAAATCATCTTGAGTTTCACACATTTTACTTCAAAGCACACCTTTAGAGGGCCTATCTTTTGAGACACATCTCGTGCTCTAGAACTAAAAGGAAAACCAAGTGAGACTTTATTTTGGTCCGATATATAAATTATTGTGAGTGTGAGGAAAATTCATCATTCACTTGGTGTAGATGTTCTATGTTGACATCAATCTTCCCCAGTATGCGTGTGATATGTAAAAACCTGCAAGGGTTGGGAGGCCTCTTAATTGAGAAAAATATTGCATGTATAAACACCAGTTATCATAAAATGTGACTAAGAACCAATGTGTATAGAAGCTACCCCTGTTATCCAAAGCATAATCTAAAGTGGTGCATCAAAACTTTGATTTGGAGAAGTTACTTACCAAGTTTGACTTATGGTTGAGTGTAAAAACCTCTCCATTCATTGCATGTAAAATCATCCCTTCGGGGCATGAGGTAAGCCCATCTAGGAGGAAGTTTCTATCCCTAGGGTGTACATTGTATTCACGAAATTGTCAAATCTGTTTGATTACTTTGAAACATCAAACTTTGTGCTTGAGTGAAAAATGAACACATCAAAACAAACACTCAAAATGGTTCTAAAATGGAAAACCCTTTTGAATTAGTGTGAATCCTTTGAAACAAGACCTATGTTTGCACTCCCTAAAAGATATCTTGAAACAATATCTTTGAAAGGTTTCCAAACATTAAGGCTTAGATTTCAAGTCACATTGAATCTGAAGTTAACACTGGAAAACTATAGGCTTTTTTGGTATCTTAAATATCACTTTTGTGGAAGGCAACATACCTTTAAAGATATAGATATTTAGATCTGAAAATGAGTTTCTTTTATAAAATATCCATGTCAATCCATACATTTTTAGTTGTATCACTTTCCATATCTGGAAAAAAGAGCACTTGAAGAAATGGATCAAACGAAATCATCTAAAAACTATAAATTATCCAAGTTGTTGTCAAATACTGAATCTGGAAGACAAAATTGTATAGAGGTCACTTCTACTATTGTTTCTAGTGCACTTGACCAAAACTTGGTTGCACTTGCAACCAACAACTCACTTTTTCTCTTTGTCCCATAAAAGCCACTGATGAAAATCTCTTGCATTTGACAGAACTAGTGCACTTGTTACAAAACCGGCCACACTTGATCTTTTTAGGTTGTACTTAGTAAATCATTTTTATCACACTTGCCTTTGAAAAGGCTACTCTTGCCCAAAAAGATTGCTTTTGACCATGTAATTCACCAAATTTGAAAGAATACCCACAAAGGCCACAATTGAAATTCTAAGTCGCACTTGCTTTCCAAAATTCAGCATGCTTGATAGATTCTTGGTCGCAGTTGAAAAAACTTGTCACTTTTGCTCAAAATTGGCCGCTTTTGCCTCAATCTTATCACTTTTCTCTGTTCTACTAAAAATTAAAAAATGACTAGAAGCTGGTTACAAGATCCTTGTTAGAAAAAAAAATTGGAATCCTAAAACACGTCATATAGTCCTTCATTCATCTTCAAACTCCATCCTACTTTTGGAAATCAAAATCAAAACAAAAAATCTTGGATTATTCCCTCACCCGCACTTCTAAGATATCAATATTTACTTGAACCTCAAGGCTAGTTCAAGTAAGATTTTTCATGCAACATATCCTCTAGAAGAAGAAGTGAGATATTAATCTAGGCCTTTAAACATTTTGAGTTCCAAGAATAGTGTCATTCCAAAACATTGCTCAAAATTTAGGTTCTTGAGAATCACAACAACCATATCAAAACACCAAAACTTACACCATATTACCATTTGGCAATTAGTTGTTCCTATTCAACAACCAAACCTTACACCAACTATCATACAACCAAACTTTGAGTTGATCGAAGGAGAAAAAATAGATATAATCAGTAGTTTGAGGAGCTTTATATTCGAGACAAAAGAAACACCCAACCAGTGGAGAAACATAACAAACATCATAGATAAAGAGGGAGAGAAAGCAGACTTCACAGTTAGAAAACCCATGTTACCACCTCTTGCATGGCAATAGGTTTCCATCCTTCATGATCTCCAACAAGAAGCATCATAGTCAAAAGTTATCAAGGGACATATCTTGAAATCTTATCGCAATTAGGAAATCTTGCTAAGAAACTTTTATACACGCTTTTTAATGGGCGAGCTAGACTTGAATACTCAATAGAAAATCCAAAAAAAATGTATTTTCCTTTTCCTTAAAAAAAAAATCCAAAAAACAAAATCATTCTTTTCCATAGTTGGGAGTCACAAAATGTTCACAAAAAAGTGGTAGTTGTTTATGATAACTATGAGGTCACAACATAGAAATAGCACGGAACCAAGCAAAGGAAACACTACTATACCACCAACAAACATGACAAACAACAAGAGTGACCCATGGGGCTATAGGACAAATGACCTTAAAACACCTCAAAAGAAACCCACGTACAAAGAAATATTTAGTGAGGAATAGATAAACCACAAATGACAAGAAGTGATGGAGCAATCAAACCAAAACAAAAAATTTGTGGTTATAAAGGAAGTAGTTAGTGAATAGGAGATAAATTATGAAGAACTCTTTTAACATTCCAACAACCCCAAGGTGCTTAAATTGATGGATAGACTATTGAAAAAGGACCCAAATTCTTCTTCAAATTAGCACAAAGTGGTGTTGAATTGCCAATAGAATTTAATGTGGAAGCTCTCAAATATCTTAACCTTATTCCCTTAGGGGATAACTCAGTTATGAGACAAATATCTAAACCCATGAAGATTCCAAATATACCACCCATCTTCTCATAAAACAATTTTCAACCCATGGAAAACTTGTTATATAGAAAACCAACTCAAATTGAACAAGTGATAGTGGCCCAACAGTATCAAGGAGGTCCAACCCAATACATACCACAAAGAAAAAATCCACCAACAAGATAATATGTACCTCAAAACACATCATATATTGACCCTTCCCAAAGTGTACAAACCCAACAAGGGCAATTTTCGTAATAGTGCCATCAATAAGGTGTACTAATAGGCTACCCTTTAAAGTCAACAAGGTGGGCCTCATGGTCCCCTTCTCCATCAACAATACTATCAACAAGGTGTGCCACAAGGTACCCTTCCCCAGCCGTCCCATTAATAAGGTAACCTACAAGCACACCATCAATGAAACCTTTAATATAGTTCAACCCAACAACAAGGAGTGCCACATGGCACCCTTCCTAATTTGTCCCATCAATAAGGTAACCTGCTAACGAATCATCAAGGAAACCTTTAATATAGTTTTCCTCAACAACAAGGTGTGCCATAAGGTACCTTTCCCTAGTTGTCCCATCACCATCAAGGAAACCTTCAATATAGTTCAACCCAACAACAAGGACTGCCACATGACACCCTTCCCAATTTGTCCCATCAACAAGGAATCTCACCAACACACCACTAGGGTAACCTTCACTATAGTTCATCCTAGCAACAAGGGAACCCACCAATGAACCACCAGGAAAACCTTTAGTATAGTTCATCCCAACAACAAGGAATCCTGCCAATGCACTATCCAGGTAGCCTTCAAAATAATTCACCTCAACAACAAGATGTGCCATAGAGTACCCTTCCCAATTCATCCCATCTATAGGGAAACCTGCCAACGCACTATTAGGGTAGCCTTCAAAACAATTTTCCTTAAGAAAAAGGTGTGTCATAGGGTATCCTTCCTAATTTGTCCCACCAACAAGGTAACCCGCCAACACACCACCAGGGTAATCTTTAGTATAGTTCATCCCTCCAACAAGGAAACCTACCAATGTACCACCAAGACAACCTTCAGTATAGCTCATCCCAACAAAAGGGTAATACTAAAGCACTACCAAGGTACCCAACCTCAACAACAAGAAGGAGATAACCCTCCTTATGTCCAACAAGGAGCTAACCCTCCTTACATTCAACAAGGAGCTAATCCTCCTTACATCTTTAACTCTCCTTCCACCCATCATGGTTACCAAGGTCTAATAACTTCAAAATACCCAATCTATGACCAAAACATGGTAGGACAATAAGGTTATTACATGCAAGACCCACAAACAAACATACCAAAATCAGAGGTAGAAATACAACTACAAGCAATGAGTGAAAATATATTGGATATGAAAATAGGGAAATCGAAGAAGATGTATACCCTTTAGGATATATGTCCCTTCCCCTTTAATCAATCCATCACTATGCTTCCCTTATCGAAAAACTTCAAGATACCAAATTTTGATAAATACAAAGGACAGGGAGATCTAATAGAACACATGAGATATTCCTCAGTGGCCTGCATGGAAGTCCAAAATAATGATTCATATCAAATGAAACTCTTTTCACATTATTGTTCACACATAGAATAGTTTGCCTATTTACCACCAAGAATTAAAAGATTTGATGAGCTATCTACCAAATTCATAACCCACTTCTCATTCAATATAGAATAGGATGTTACCACCATAGATGTATCCAAGATTAAATAGAGTCAAGGGGAGTCCTTTATATCCTACCTATAGAGATTGAGACATAAGGTTAGTCAATGCAAATGGCCTATTCCTGACAAGGAACTAGTAGACATATTTGTTTCCAATGTTCAAGTAGAAGTAAACTATTAACTTGCCATTGTTGTGTATCGCTAACTTTAAAGAGGCCATTGAAAATGGACTGCACATAGAAAGGGCCCTCATAGCAAGAGGAGTGATCAACCTAAACAACCTAAGAGACAATTATTCTAGTTCAAACAAGAAACCTAAAATTTGGGCCAATAACATAAACATTACAAATAATGGGGTAGTCAATGCTAGAGAAGTATGGAATGTACAAAATCCTAATGTACCTCAGAACAAACCTCAAGTGGCATAAACAATCTATGCTCCTAATAATGCACAAAACAACCAACTTACCTATCCCAAAAATAATCAAGCAATCAATCAATAGACGAATCAGGGAGGGAAACAAAGGCAATATGATATACCAAGAATGAAGTTCACTACATTAGAAGAATCATTTGAGACAGTCATGCATAAACTAGTGTAACAAAATCTCATCAAGGTCAATGATCTCCCAAACTATGAGGAGCCCAGCTTCAAAACACCATGGTACAATGAAAAATATTTATTCGAGTTCCATAAAATCAAAGGACATACTACAAACAACTGCATGAGACTCAAGAACATCATACAAGGCTTAATAGACAAAGGAGGAGTGGATTTTGAACATCATCCCGAGAACAAAGACCTCTAGATATACAGAAACCCAATTTTGAACCATACTAAAAGGAATGACAAAGGAAAGGACCAAAACTATCACAATGCTAACTACACTTATGGTGACATAGGTCTAGGTACCCTATCTCAAGAAGATGATACTAGGGTAGATGTAGTGACTATACAAGGTGGAGACAATGATTGCAGTGTAACTACCCATCAAGGGAGAGTTACAATATGGGGAACACCACCTAAGCCCACAGCTAAGTCATCAAATGATTACAATATTTTGGAGTAGTTGAAGATGACTCCCACCATAATCTCAATCCTAGAACTACTAAAACTATCACCCACACATAGGGAGATACTAGAAAATGCATTGGAAGCATTGTTCCCAAATAACCTCTATCCTAATCAGTTCCAAGCCCTGGTTGGGAAAATTACAACCAATCACCATTTAGTCTTTTCCAAGAAAGACCTTCCACAAAAGTCATTCCACAACCAAGCTCTCTATATAGAAGTTGGTGTCCACAATAACATGGTCAAATGAGTGTTGATAGATAACGGTGTAGGTTTAAACATCTGTACCTCGAAATTTTTGAAACACTTGGGATATTTTGATGATGTGATAGAAAAAGAAAAGAGTAATATGATAAGGGCCTATGATGACCTAGAAAGGAATTCAGAGGGTATAGTCAGGCTACCAATACGAATAGGACTAGCCATCATGGAAACCACATGGCAAGTACTTGACCTTGAGTTATCTTATAACCTCCTCTTGGGATTCCCTTGGATTCATGCAATACAAGCAGTTCCTTCAACCTTTCATCAGTGTAAAGTTTCCCCATGAGGGAAAGGAGGTGGCATTATATATTGATCCATAACCCTTCCACTTTTGTGCAAAATTGGAGGACAAGTATAACAAGATCCAACATATACCCAACAATGACATAACTTTTCATTCATTCTCATATGTTGACCCTTCCATGCTACCATCAACCTCAAGTATGCCAACATCAAGTGAACAACCAAAAATTTAAACCAATATTCAAGTACTTGACAAAGGTAATGGAAATTATCACTTCAACCTAGCATTTTGCATTGGTATGCTTCCACCAACACCCAAGATTTATGGAGGACCAAAGGAGATCAAATATGTTCAAGCAGTGACAATAGTAGCTAAACCCACCATTTTTACCAAATGGGGAGATATGAAGGATGAAGAGATATTAAAAGAAGACTTATCATCTATGATCTACAAAGAGGAACAAAAGTAACCATAAATGCCACAATCCCTTATAATAGACCCTAATAGTAAAGGCTATCAATTGGCTCAACAAATGGGATATAATGGAATAGGCAGTCTTGGACTACACAAATAAGGTAGATGTGAGCCTATCATAATGGAATAAAGAAATAAAAATATGGGACTATGTTATGATTCAAAAGATGTGGTTACTCCAAATATTAGACAAACCTCTTTTAAGAAATGAGTAACCTCCACTCTAGCATTAAGGTATTGGATATCTACCACATTATGAAAAAAAAATTACTCATCAAAGACTTATTTGAAAACTTTACCATTGATAGGTTCCCTTTCCATCTTCTCAAAACCATTCCCAATTATTATTATTATTTTAGGACAGACTCTAATGAGTACAAGTGGGATTCTCCTTCCTTTATCACTAGATATGGGTCCCCTATTTCAAGTGATGACCTAGACACCCAATGGGAGAATGATGCCAAATCCATACTAACCATCTCAACAAGCTCTATAATATTTGCAGATAATGATGATAGCCTACCCCTCTACTACCCATAGTTGATAGATTGGGACCAACAACAACATACACTTGTTCTAGATCAATTCCAAAAAGATGAAGCAATCATAGAGTTCATGGGACTTTGAACTAACATACCAACAATAGATCACAAAGTGGGTTTCATCATGGAACTTGAACATGATGCATATATTGGTTGGGATATTCTATCTTCTTTGCATAAAAGTGAAAAATATAATATAAAGATCAAAGTGAGATCCTCTAGAGAAAACCACAATGTGGCTCTATCGAATACTAAAAAAAAGAAAATAAAGGATGAATCTGATGGTGAAAACCTCCCAGAGGCACCAAAGATGGAAGGTTCAATCTCCCCATACCTAAATATCAAAAAAAGTCAACACTCCTAGTAGAAGAAGTAGAATCCATTAATGTTGGCAAAGTAGATAACCCAAAGATCACATATCATGTGGCGTCACTTGATCTTGAATAGAAAGAAAAATTCATAGCATTCATCAATGAAAATAGATAAACTTTGCATGGACCTATGTAGATATGCTTGGACTAGACCCAACACTAGATGTACATCATTTGGCAATAGTCCTTGGAGCAAAACTTATCAAGCACAAACTAAGTAAAATGTATCCTCAAATACTACTATTGGTAAAGGTATAACTAAAGAAGTTACTAGATGTAGGTTTTATCAGACCTATCAATTATCTAGAATGCATATCAAATATAGTACCAGTGTCAAAGCCCACTGGGGGCATATGGATCTGCATGAATTTTCAATACCTAAACAAAGCCTACCCAAGGGATGAATTCCCACTTCCAAGTATTGACATGATAGTGGACCTAATAGCAAGACATGAGATTCTATCATTAATGGATTGTTTCTCTAGGTATAAATAGATAAAAATATCCCCTAATGATCAACATAAGATTTCATTGACTTATGCTTGGGGGAATTTCTGCTAGAATGTAATGTCATTTGGTCTAAAAAATGTAGGATTGACCTATCAAAGAGAAATGACAACAATATTCCATGACATGCTCTACACAATCATGCAGGACTATGTGGATGATATTTTGGCAAAGTTTGCCAAATGGGACAATCACTTGACCAATTTGGCAAAGGTGTTTGATAGGCTAGAACAATATAACTTGATACTTGACCTAAAAAAGCATGTGTTCAAAGTAACATTTGGAAAGATACTAGGGTATATAGTTTCAATAAGGGGCATTGAAGTAGATCCTGTGAAATTGAAGGCCATACTAGAAATGCCTCCACCTAAGACATTAAAACAACTAAGAAGTCTCCAAGGGAAGCTACAGTCTATCAGATGATTCATCACACAACTGGTAGACAAATGTCATCCTTTTACCCATCTCCTCCATAAAGACATCATATTCAAATGGAATGGGAGATGTGACCAAGAATTTGAGCAAGTTAAAGAATATCTACTTCTCCGTTATTGATACCACCTATTCTAGATAAAGAAATAATACTTTATGTGTCTACAACACAAGCAACATTGGTAGCTCTCCTAGCACACCATGATGATAATAACAAAGAATGATCAGTCTAATACATTAGTCAAACACTTGTGGGTTATGATTTGAACTACTCGCCCATAGAACAAGCATGTCTCTCAGTTGTATTTGTGAAACAGAAGCTAAGACACTATATCTTAAATAGAAAAGTAAAGTTGATTTCAAGGTAGACCTACTAAAGTACCTACTAGCAAAAGCATCCTTAACATGTAGAATTTCTAAATGGGTAATGATTTCGAGTGAGTTCAACATAGAGTATGTAGAAAGGAGAGCTATGAAGGGACAAGTCATAGCAGACTAGATAGCCAATGCATCGATGGAGGATCATAAGTCTCTCATAGTAGACTTCTCAGACGAGAGTATATTGCTGACAAAACAAACATGCCATTGGACCTTGTATTCTGATGGGTCCCATACTCAACATGTCTCTAGAGCAGGTATCCTATTCCTCACACCATAGGGAGAAGGTATACCTAAGGTATACGAAATAGCTTTCCCTTACACAAACAATATCATAGAGCATGAAGCTCTAATCATGGGGCTCAAGATGGCTAGAGAATGGAGGATAAAAGAATTACAGGACTTTGAAGACTCTCAGCTAGTGATCAAGCAAGTGAATGATGAGTGCCAAAAAAAATACAAGAAGTTGATGTTGTATAAAAGGATGGTGGATAGCTTCAAGGAATATTTTTTCATAATAATTTTTTAATAGATTCCTAGGAACAACAACAGAGTAGATGATGTCATGGAAACAATAGGCTCACTTCTTGACATCTTGTAAAGCATTCCAAAGTATGAATTCTTGGTGGAGCAATTACCTGTATCAATGTTTGATATCCCATAATTAGAGCTAGTATGTGTTGTTGTTGGTCCTAATTCCAATGGTACCAAGACAAATTTGATTACATCTAGCATGGTATAATTCCACTTGACTTAACACCCACCCAAAAGAAGACCTTTACCTGTAGGACTTCTCAATTCACAATCCTAGGAGATACTCTATATCATCAAAATTTGGATGGTGTGCTATTCCGATGGCTTAATGTAGAAGTGAAAATGGACTTACAAGAGTTACACGAAGTTATTTATGGTTCCCACTCTAGAGGACCTAACCTTGTACAAAAATTTCTTAGAATGGGATACTATTGGCCCTCCATGGGACAAGACTGTATTCAATATTCCTGAAAAATTTCATTAATTCCAGCAACACAGTAACCTTGTTCATGCACCATCATAGGAGTTGAGACCTATCACCATACCATGGACTTTTTCACAATGGGGATTAGATGTGGTAGGTAGGATTTTTCATGCTTCTTCTAATAGGCATAAGTTTATTATTATTGCAACTGAGTACTTCACCAAATGGATAGAAGCAATTCCATTGACCTATATCATCGATAAATAGATATCAAATTTCATCTTGAACTATCTAATTTGTAGGTATGGAATTCCCCAAATAATTATAACATATAATAGAACCCCATTTAAGAATCAAGATGTCTAAGAAGTGTGTTCCAAATTCTCTATCTAGCAAATATTCTCCATGCCCTATTAGCCCCAAGGAAATGGCCAGGCTAAAGCATCTAGAAAAACCATACTGAAGATACTAAAGAAAATTGTTAATGATTCTGGTCGCGATTGGAAATTGTAATTAAACCCATCTCTATGGGCTTATCAAACCAATATATGAACACCTAAAAATGCCACACCATTTTCCTTAGTTTATGGATCATAATCCATCTTACCTATTGAGGTCGAAATCCCCTCATTGTGAATTTCACTAAAATACATGGTCAACAACAAAGAGTATTGGGTATCTAGGCTAAATGAATTGGAACTCCTAGACAAAAGGTGTTTGAGCATGTTAAACCATCTTCAGGTTTATCAAAATTAGCTCAAATGAAGCTATGACAAAAAGATAAAAGACAAGAATTTTTTGGTTGGTGACCTGGTCCTCAAAAAGAATTAGAAGGTACAATAGAATCAAGATGGAAAAGGAAATTTGAACCCAATTGGTTAGGCACATTTATCATCATAGTAAGCTATAGATCTGGAGCTTATCAGTTGGCCACTCCTAAAAGAGAACCCTTGGCCAAGTTGTTGAACAAAAACCACCTCAAGAAGTTCTATACATAAAGCATGTCAAAATACCCTAGTAAAAAGGGTAAAAATCCAAAACAAATAAAAAAGATAAAAAATCAAAAACTAAGAAAATAGTAAAGAGAAATAAAACATTCTTCCAGTGAAAACCACTTTGTCGTGCTTCTAGAATAGCTACGATAAAAAAACCTGGCAAACAGGTTCTATGTTTGAATAAGACTTGCACCATTTTCTATTAGTAATACCCACATCATTCACCCATTCATACCATAATGAAACATGTGTCCAACCATGTCTTGTTACCAATTTAGGAAAGTAGTCTTGTCTCAAACTAGGGGCAATTTCTCGAAGTTGGTCGTGGGTAGGTCCTTGTGCATCCCATCATGGTCAAAACAACAAAATCAAAAACACCTAGAAAATAATGAAAATTCAAAAACATCTGAAAAACAACAAAAAATAAAAACAACGACTTTGGATTATTCCTTCAATCAACAAGTCTAAGATATCAAAATTTTCTTGAACCTCACAGCTCTAGTTCACACTAGTAGAATTTGGCAAATAAATGACTAGGTGAATAAAACGTTTAGTCACAACAACTAAAAATGACTAAATTCTACTAATTGTTTGCAACTCAACTATAAATGAGTAAATAAATGACTAATTTGGTTGTTGACTAAAAATTATTTAGTCGCACAAATAAAATTGACTAAATAGTTAGTCATTTATTGAGTCCTAATCCATTTGAATAAATCATTTAAGGAATCAAGAATATAGCTCACCAAAATACTCTAAAAATTTAATAAACATACTCTAAAACTTTCATTGAAATCTTATTTTCAAGCATAGCCTACCAAAATGGAGTTTTCATTTTAATAAACATACTCAAACCTTCATCGAAACCTTATTTTCAGGCACAACCTGCCAAGTTTCATTAAATAATGACAAATAATAGTAAGGAGATGTGTGTGACAGGAGGCATAGAATTCATTGTTGCTTATCTCATTCATGCTATGCTCAACAAGGGTTACATTGTTCACGCTACTGTTTGTAATCCAGGTATTTAATTGGCATATATTTACATAATATGAAATTCTTTTAGATGTTTTTGAAGTATCAATGTATCCTGTAGAGGGTTTAGAATGATTTCTTTTAATTTAAAAAAATAAATTAGATGCTTTTGAAGTATCAATGTATTCTATAGAGGGTTTAGAATGATTTATTTTAATTAAAAAAAAAAATCAGATGCTTTTGACGTATCAATGTATCCTATATAGGGTTTAGAATGATTTCTTTTAATTTAAAAAAAATGATGTATTTTCCTATGATTAGATTATGTGGAGATCTCCTAAATCTGCCCCAACACACTATCCTCTTTGGTGTTGTATTCATTACTCCAGCTGCTAGGGTTTCACATGTGACATCTTTAATATCTTCATGACAGTGGCTTTTAAATAGATCTCAGTCTTTGCTTTGATCCTTATCATGGTAACCCTTGAGTTCCATAATCCACCTTCAATCTCTTCCAAGAATTTTGTGTTAAGCTAGACTTCATAGTATGCATATAAAGAAAGTCCTTCATACCTGCCATTGTTCCAAACCACCACTCACCACCTTGCTTAAAATTTTGCCTCCATAAGTACAATAGCATGTTTTAAAATAATGGTTTCCATTGATTGACCATTAAGGTCACTACTTTCATCAAGACACAATGAGATTTTTGTCTTCAAACTCAAGGAATTATGCAAGATAAGATTGTGAATTGTTTGTTGTGTAAGATTTGATTTTCTTGCACATTTACTACTTTGCTAAGTACCTTTAAGACTGGATATTGCACCCTCAATGGAAATCTCAAACAACCCACTCACTGTCACTTGAATATTCCTTTCATGAGAATCCTTCTATAAAATCAAACTATGCCCTATAGACTGCCTACTTACTTACTACAGGGGACTCATTGTTTCATGGTATTGTGGGTCTTAAGATCCTTCAACCTTATTGTCACTACTTCATAGTCCACAGGGTATTATTCACTATTCTCCTATCTTTGATGAGTCTCAAAACACTACTAAAACATGCAATCCACTACCTCCATTATACAATGGCTAAGAAGAAACATTGAACCTATGATTACCACTATTACTTCATTTGGATAGTCATTCCCTGATTGCATTTACCTTGTCTAACACTACCAATAACATTTGAAAAACCCTTAAGGTCAGCAAGGGGGTAAGGAAACTCACTATTAAAATCTCCACTTTACTATGCAAGGTTTGAGATTTATTATCTTGCCACTACTCAACCTCTTTTTGAATATCACAACTCAAGTGACTGTCATTCTTCTTACCATAGATTGTATTTACAAATGTCACTGAGCTAGATAGTGTGCTTGTTAGTGGCTACAATCTTTAGATTGCAAGATTTTGTTATTGGATACAATGTCTCAATATTTTTGGTATTGCGAACTCACTAATCTGCTAGAGTTATGTTTTGTGTTTCTATCGAGGCCTAGAGTTTGTACCCTATTCATGATCTTACCAATGCTTTTGTTGGTATTATAAAAACAACCTTAAATCTTGGGTCAAAAAATTACCTATCTTGACAGGGTTGTGGTATGATCTTGTATTATATCCTAGAGTATGTGGGAAGTTTGTGTTTGATCATTAAGGTATGTAAAACTAATTAGGGAAATGTATCCTATATAGCATGGGTCTTGCTTTAATACTTTCCATAATGGTTATTAGCAGATCACATTATTATAGTTTGTGGTAACTCAAGATTGCATTCAAGTATGTAACCTGGTTTGTAGTTTAAGTTGTACACTTTTAAGTAACATTCATAAGGCTTAGAAAATCTTGATCGCTCTCTAGAATAGCCCATTAACCACGGCTTGTGCTTGAATACACTACATAATTGATATAACACAACCATTCTACATATCAACCAAAGTTATAAGCTCTTTATTGCAGAAAGAGGTAATTGCTTTTAGCTAACTCCTGCTAACATACTTTTGGAATAAATGTTTGATTGCATTACTTTGAGTGTGAAGAATTTTTTTTTCTACTTATAATACATTCATTGAGAGCTATAGTAGAAAGCTTCTTATGATGAAACCCATCTTGTAAACTTGCTTTAAGCTACATTTAGGAGACTTCATGGATTTTTTGTGATTTATACAGCTTTTGTTTTGATAGTAAATGGCATCAGATTCTTTCTAAATCTAAAATTATTTATTAAATATGGTTTTATGATGATTAAATGTTTTTATTTAGAAGGGTTTAATATGTGGCATTTTTATGTGCAAGAAGAATAGATTGTGATGTAACATTCGGGTATGGATGGTTTAGGAAAACTTGGATTACTATCAGTGACATAACCAGGTTGGAGAGTACTCTCAGTTAGCCTAAAACACTTCCAAGTGGTTTTGCTTAGAAGCAGAACCTGAGTATAGGAATTTCTAAATATTCGACAAAGGAAGTTCCTTTATTCTAAAGATAAAATCATAAATCTACTAGTCCAATTTCACATCCAACCTGAGATCTTTAATATCTGATAGAGAAATTTTGCACATTCTAAAGATAAAATCATAAATCTATTGGCCCAATATTAGATCCAATTTGAGGTCATGAAGCTCCGACAAAGGAAGTTCCTACATTCTAGAGATAAAATCATAAATTTTATTGGTCCAATTTGAGATCCAATTTGAGGTCATGAAGCTTCGACAGAGAAAGTTCCTACATTCTATTAAAGATAAAATCATAAATCTGATTGGTCCAATTTGAGGTCTAATTATAAGGATTTGTCTTTTTAATTATAGATTTGGCTTGATACAAATTGTTACTTTAGAATTATGGTATTACTTTTCTTCTAATGTTTTCATCCCTCATTTCAGGGAAGAGCTCCAAAGATGGTTCCTTCAGATGGAAACTACACTTTTTTGCTATAAGTTCCATCTACAAATACCAGAAGCTTAGGTATTGTCATACTCAAGTACAACAGAGTTTGAGGTGAATTGCACTTAGTATTTTATGCTTATATGGATATGTTCTAGCCTCTAGTTAATTTTTGTAGCATAACAGATAGGCTAAATAGTTGTTCATATACCATTGTTTTAAATTTTAAATTTCTATACCTTATTCTAGGACAAAATCATAGGGGGAGTCTATACATAAGACACCATTGTTTCAAATTGAAAATTGTTGGCACTTTCACAATTGTTTGCTTCATTTATTTGATCTAAGAGAACCTACTATATAGAAGATGCTCTCAAAATCATAGTAGAATCCTTTATTCCAGGATGACTGTTCATAATCTTTCCCATCATAACAATGAACAAAAGCATCAGTCATTAACTTGAACTTTCCAAGAGTTTCATCAAATTATACTTTTTCACTTTGTTTTCTATTCTAAATTTTATTCCTAAATTCATCCATGAAGAACTTCCTTAGCTTGTAGATCTTGTTGTTAGTCATAACTTTACCAACTGTTGAGTATAGCTTCAAGTTTTTACCCAAACAAGGCCGAATTTTATCAATTGTTGCTTAGGTAAAAACTTGAATCTATCCTCGACACCTGGTAAAGTTATGGCTAACAACAGGATCTACAGGGTGACAAAGTTCTTCATGGATGATATTGGGAATAAAATTCAAAATGGAAAAGAAAGTGGAAAAGTAGAATTTGATAAAACTCTTGCAAAGTTCAAGTTAATGACTAATGTTTTTTTTCATTGTTATGATGGGAAGATTCTAAACAGTCATCCTAGAATAAAGGATTTTATTATGATTTTGAGAGCATCTTCTATGCAGCAAGATGTCTTAGATCAAATAAATGAAGCAAACAATTATGAAAGAGCCAACAATTTTGAAATATTCCTACAAGTTAATAAAAATTTACATTTAATGAATAACCTTTACCAAGTAAAGATTAAACTTCTAACATCCCCCCTTAAACTTTACTTCGGGAGGTTACATCAAACCCTTCAATGTGTTGTAATCCAAGATTTTTACAATGAATCAAAAATTTATCCTTAAAAAGAGCTTTAGTGAGAATATCTTCCACTTGATCTTCACCTTTACAATACAAAAGAGAAATTTGCTTGTCTTAAATTTTCTCTCTAATGAAGTGATGTTGAAGAGTAATGTGCTTGCTCCTTACATGAAAAATTGGATTCTTTTCCAAAGCAATAACACTTTGATTATCACAATACAAAGGAGTAGGATCCATATGAGGTAGACCTAATTCTTCAAGTAATATTCTTAACCATAAAAATTCTTTGGATGCATTTGTACAACCTTTATATTCAACTTCTGTAGAACAAAGCGAAGTAGATTGTTGTTTCTTACTATTCCATGAGATTGCACTTGATCCAACAAAAAAACAATAACCACAAGTGGATCTCCCATCATTGGGATCACCTCCTAAATCTGAATTAGTAAAACCTTTTAAAGAAAAATCACAATTTGTATCATAAAAAGGACCAAGATTAAGAGTACCTTTAACATGTCTTAAAATTCTTTTCACAACTTTAAAATGAGTTTGTTGTGGTTTAGACATAAATTTGGAAACCAATCCAACACTTTAGGTGTTTGCCAAATTTGCATACCCAAAAAATAATGTAATAGGCCTAAATCACTCATTTGAAATTGTTAATTAAGTTGAGACTTAACATCACTAATCAAAATTTGAGAACTAGATGTGATAATTAAATCATCAACATATAAAATAATAATCACAATATCATTTTCACTATGCTTAATATATAAATTTGGATCATTTTTACTTCTAATGAAACCATGAGATAGAAAGAAAGCATAGCCCAAATCATAAAATGTCAATATATAGACATAGCAATAATAGATCTAGGTTTCTTCTCACTACATAATTGTATTGTAAAGGGAAATTGTATCAAGATTAATAATAACGGACTTTGAAAAATTGGTCTTAAAGATTTTTTTTTTTTAAACCACATTTCCTTCAATAAAATAATGATACAAAAAAGTTTCAAGAATTTGATCTCCATCAATTAAGAAAATAGATCTAAGTTCATCATACATAAGTAAGTGCATACCATCAAAGTGGATGGAAATATTTTCCATGGGCCCCAAAAAAAAACTCCAATGAGGCTTGATAAAATATATGATTCATTATAGATAGGGCTCCCTATGCAATAGTACTGCAAATGCGACTAGCACATAAAATATATATGTAAAGGCTCCATTGAGACTTGATAAAGTGATTAATTTTCAAAACATATATAGATGGAATAAATCCATCAAGAAGGAAAATATTGCAATGAGCTTTTAATTTTCAAAAATATACAGATGAGATAAATCTATCAAAAATCCAAATTTACCAATAAAAAAAAACAATTTCCGTTTATCAAAACAACATAATTGTAGATGAGAAGGAAACACTAGGTTTGTTTTAAATATTGTAATAGACCAAGCCATAGGAAGAGAGAATGATAATTTCTCACAAAGTGTGGTAGAAAGATCTCAGAGATATATTTAAATATGAAGGGGTACAAATCAAGCCACCTTGAATTAAAAAATTAATATTAAAAAAATTGTGATGGAATAATGAGAATTGCATACTATGACATGAAGAATTATTAAGTATAAATAAGTCATTAAGATGATATTCATGCATTCGTGACTACATGAATATCCCCTTTTCATATTCCAAATATAATTGAGTAAAACAAGTACCCTATTATTAGGTTGATCAAGTCCAATAATAAAGTTCTTGTGAAGTTATTTAAAAAAAAACTTTTTATGTGAAGTAACATGTTGAGATGCACTTGAATCAATAACCCATTCAAAAGGTTTAGAAACATTAAAACTACATGTAAAAGCATGTCTAGATTAATTACCATTGTTATGAAACTGTTGACTATTTTGATTCATAGGATTTTTCACATTTTTCTTTTTAAAACAAGTATTTTGTCAATGACCATCCTTATTACAATAAGTGCAATGTGGTCTTTTAGAAGAGTTAAACTCTCTAGGATCATTGTCATTATTATAATGAGGTTTAGAATTATAATGTTGTTGTTTAGAGTGAGGTTTAAAAAATTTCTTATGATAAGACAAAAATGCATGTTCATTAGACTTAAGAGTACCAAACTAAATTAACTTAGCCTCTTCTTGTCTTAATAAATCATGAAAAATATCATAAGTTAATTGAGTAGCTAAAGAAGGAATAGCTAATTGAGCATGAATATTAGTAATGAATTGTTGAAATTATCTAGGAAGACACTTTTTAAGAATAAGATGAATTAATCTAAGATTTTCTAATTTTACTCCTAAACTATGAAATTGACTAATCAAAGCATCAAACTTCAATAAAAAATCATCCATAGATTTAAAATCATAATACCTTAAATCTTCAAGTTGATCTTGAAGTTGAATTTTTCTAGATTCATTTGAACTATCATAAATAGTCTTGAGTTTGTCCCATGCTTCATAGGCTATTGTACATGTCCCAATGTGAACATATAGTTTAGGTGACATTGAAATACCTATGAGGCCAAGGGCTTCCTCATTTTTGAGCTTCCATTTTTCTTGTTCATCTTGGGATGCAGATGGACTAGGTTTTGATTTGGGATCCATAGAAACATCCAAAAGATGTTTAAAATGAAAAATAAAAGAAATATGAGTTTTCCAAGAATGATAGTTAGAACTAGTTAATTTAATTTCAGGAATTAAATTTGACATGATTGCAATAAAAAAATCACAACTTTATGAGAAAAAATAATAACTATTGTAAATATTTGCTTTAAAAGAATACCTCTTGATTAAATTAAATCTTTAAAAAAACTCTTCTAAAAATAAATTGCCTAAATTTAGAACAAAATAAGCCCCTTTAAATAAATTTTAAAAAATAACCTCCTTTAATAAATGAAAACTAAATGCTTGATACAAATATCCAACGATATATTTTTCTAAAAGTTGATTGAAAAAAAATACTATAAAGAAATTAATTGATGAAATTAAATTAATAATATTAATTGAATAATTTTAATTAAATTTATATGAAATTAAAATTAATATTGAATCATTATGATGAATTAAAAAATATATGAAAAGAAACATAACATAAAATAAAAATTCAAAGAACTAAATATTAAATTTTCATATAAAAGAATATTTAAAAAAAAACTTATAACCTTAAATCTTTTGTTTTTAAAAATCTTTTATATTAAATGAATATTTTAAAAAACTGATATACTAAATGATGAAAAAGTAAATGCTTTTATTTGTTACTTTTTCCTTATAAAGAAACGTGTTTATGGAAGCTTTTTTATTATAAAAAAAAAAGTTTAAATTAATTAAAGTTGAATGAAATTAGATTCTATTAAATCCTTCCAGCATATTTAAAATGAGCTTGAGAATAAAGAGCAACAAGTTGAAATGATTAAGAGTTGGATGCATGGCAAAGAGCAAATGGAGCTGCACAAATGTGGTTGGGCAAAAGGTCACAAATTCAACAATGAAAGAGGGAGATCCAGCTAAGAGGAGAAATGGCAGGATCTAAGGACCCTCTTTATATTTATATTTTATTTTTTTTATTTTTTTAGTTTTGATATTTTGCAATGTTATTTTTATATATATAAAAAAACTCTCAAACATAAAAAAAAATTATTAGATTTGTAAAAGGGGTTGAACCCAAATAAAAAAAATTGCTTTTCTTCAAGAAATTTGAACATGCACATATACATAAAATTTTCATAGATTTGCAAACCTTTTTTTTAAAAATAATTTTTGAACTAGGGTTAGATCCCTAAAAAAAAATGATTTTTTTTGGTATTTGGTCTATTATACATATTTAAAAGATTTTTTTTATAGATTTAATATGCAAAATAGAGCCCCAATTTTTGATTTTTTTTTACAAAATGTAAAATATAGTGAATATTTTATAGATGTAACTTGATATTGCAATTTTTTTTTTACAAAACTAATGAACTATTCTAATATTTTTTTGAAAAATAACCCTTTATTAGAGGGTTTTTTAATTTTTATGCAAAAAATAAAATATGCATGTAAAATATATTGTACAAATTTGAGATTTTTTTCAGATTTAAACTAATATTGTAAAAAAACTTAGAAAACTTTAGATAATATAACCTGCACAAAGGATTAGAAAAATTTGAATTTAAATTTAGAAGATAAGATAAACCCTTATTGGGTTTTTAAAAAAATTGAAATTCCTGTATAATAAAACTAAGTTAGAAAAACAAAAATATCAAACAAGAAGAAAAATAGACTTTGGCTCTTCTCTTTGAGTGCCTCCAATGGTTTGCTTAAAAAACTTGGTAAACCTTCAAACCTCTGATACCATGAAAGGAAAAATAATAAAGCTCTGATACCATGAAAGGAAAAATAAATGAGCAATGGAAAGTACTAACTAATGAGCATTGTTTGACATAAAGAGATCACCAAGAAATTGAAGAGCCAAACCAACCACCACCAAAATGCAAATGAGACACAATAATTTGATAAGGGGAAAAAACAAGAAAAAACCCCAATATTATGAATGGAGGCAAAATGCCTATGAATGATACAAAGAGAGAGAGAGCACCTAAAAAAGCTTGCATGCTTAAATATTGAAGAATGAGAGGAGAGGCAACTCAATAAGTAGAGGTGAGAAGGAGGAGTTAGAATGTAACTCCCAATGAGTCAATGAATGCTACCATTCATCTATGTGTGTGCAAAGTGTCACCTCTTAAGGAAGTGGCTATAAATATTCCTTAATAAAGGAATTAAAAATAAGTCATCCTCACACATGTGTGAGATTACAAAAAAGACAAAAGACTTGTAGGGATTCCTTTGGAATATTCGTACAAGTTAATAATTAAATTTAAAGAATAACCTTTACCAAGTAAAGATTAATCTTCTAACAAAATTACTACCAATTTATCTTTTCCTTTTGTGTGTTACAAGGTTATTTCTTCCAACATTTATTAGGCCTATTTTGGATTCTATGGAAATAGAAAAGGCAGTTCCACATCCAAGTCTAAATGAGGTGATGACCCATCCTTCTATGATGAAGTTTGTAGGATACACCCAAGAATAGATCTAAAAATATTATATTTTTAAACCTTTAGATCTTTGGGATCGTTGCAGATTTGATTTGATTTTTGTACAGTTGGATGAATCAAAAAAACTGTTGCTTGAAAATGATGTAAATGAAAATGTTATTTTCTCAGAATAATCTAAGGGTGTTATTTTTCACTTGCACAAACTTTTCTTGTCTACCTTAAGATAACCATTAAAATTATCATTTTATTAATCATAATATTTCATTGTATATTTGTATTTTGTTAGATTGTATTGGATAGTTAAGGGTTAAGTTAAAAAAAAAAAAAAACTCAACATAATATACTTTTCATGTACTTCTTTCCATCACTTGTAAATCAAATTTTTTGTTAATTTTTGTGATCATAAAAATAGAGATGATTTTAGTCTCTATGAAATATTTTCATGCATGTTTGAGATCTCTACAAGGTGATGAAAAAGGCCCTAGGGTTTGGTAGGGTTTGAGTATCCTTATTGTTTTGATGGTAATGTTGTCACTAAGTTCTCTCCTTGCCCAAATATAGTCACTTGAGAAATTGCCATGATGCTCTTGACTGTAAATTACTTTGTTCTCCCTACCTTCTCACTACAGGTCTGATTCTTCAACTATACCAACTACCCTTCCATCGCAGTATCTTTTCATGCTCTTGCATATATATTCTCTTATGAATTTATTCTTATGAATCTGAAAGCTATCACTAGGTCTATTATGACTGTTAGGTCTTTTTAGGGTATATGATTCTCTACTACAAACTCTTAGATTGTCATACTTTTTATGACAATTCTCCAAAGATGTTTTCTCACTAACTTAACTCTCTATATATTCTCCATTATGCATTGAAAATTCATGGTTTCTAGTTAACTATTTATTGGTGTAACCATTGCCATATTTCTTGGGACTGTCATCCCTATAGGATAGTTTCATAAGACTATTTTTTCAAGGTAGTAGATGGCCATGACAACTTTCATAAGACTATTGTGACAAGTTTCATAATACCACCATACTGCAAGAGCCAAGAAGACACAGTGCAGTGTAGCAGTAACATCCCTGTTGTTATGCTTTGATGGATGTCCCTTCATTATTAATAGATATCTGATGTAGTGCACATTATTATATTATAAGCCTATTTTTCAGACTGTTTCATTTAGCATCACCAATATTCTCCACAAGAACATTGTTCCTATTTAAAATGATGGAAATGGTTCACATGTCTTAGAACAATTTCTCTTGCAACAATCTTGGAGATGAATTTAGATGTGGTGTGAAAATCAAAACATACTTGAAGGTTCTTAACAACTCTAATAGTTGTACCAAGGGCCATGTTTAACAAACCAAATGCAATTGCTAACTTTTCACTATGGTGGAAGATAAATGATTTTTTTTCTTCTATTCCACAACATTGAGTAAAAGTATTGAATATGGAAATACCTTTCTGCCTTCATTTTCAAATCCTTTATGCCCTTTAATCCAACTACAAGCAAATATCTTTTTAATTCCTCTCTTTCATCAATCTCCTTACTATTTGAACCTCACCACACCTGCCTGCTTCTGCACATATGTTTTAGAGAAGAACATAAGTTGCATCAATTTTAGGATCCAACTAAAAATTTAGTGTTGCTGGAATACTCATCCTATATTCATATATGATCCACAGGAACCAAAGGTTTAATTGGCATCTCAGTAATAATGTTTAGGGTGTCCTCAAGATAGCCAACATGGGCACAAAGGTCAACCATGCACACCTAATGATCAACTATATATGTAATGTAATAAGGGTTACTGATGAGTGAAGTATGTGCAACCCTCATCCACTAAACATGCATGACTGCATGCATCTAGAACACAAGCAAATTTTACAATGTCGGTGTTACATAGTGCTTCATTAATTCAAATATTTTGAGAGCTTCCTTGCAAAATAAATTTTGTGCACATTCTACAATCATATCATTCCATGAGATGAGATGATATCTCTTTAAGGCATTATGTCAAACAATTCATTTTGTACTACATTTTGGTGTCAAATCTTTGGTAATTATGGTTAGTTTCATTACATTCAAATTCTAAATTCTGGGAAATTATATACAATAAATAGATAGATGGTTGTTTGGATAGTGAAATTATTTCTCTTACAAATTAACTAAAATATCTAGAAGGATTATTTTAATTAAAGAGGGTCTTGTGTTTATTTTTGTAACAATGATTAACAATGATTTTACAATGCAACTAGCTTGCTATTTTCATTCAAGATACAAGTCATCAAATTCAAGCACATACCAAGATTGTACTCTACTTCAAACCCTCAACCTCACTTAGTTTAGTCTACTTACATGGGGATATTAGGGAAGTTGGTAAAAAATTAATATATATCATTTTTTATTTGTGAAGAAGAATCCTGTGAGATTCAATATGGTAGTGGATCAATACCCAATTTATTAAGTAAAGATGATGTCACAATTGGGAAACTTGTTGTGAAACATCGGGTTAGTAATTTTTGGATGTTAAGGCTTCCCAGTTTGATATCAAAGATCTTTTCTCATCAACTTAATTTGGAATTTATGCATAAATGGATTCTTCCATGGTGCAAGTCTTTACTTCAACAACACATGAACCAAGGTTGACATTTTTGTTGTCTAATTAAGTCTGATAGAATTCTTGGGCTTTGTTTCCAAGAAATTATTATTGATAATGTTGTTCCAGTCTGGTTAGTGTTGATAGCCTTCATTCTATAATTTCAACTTCATTCTATAATACGAGCATATCACCTTTCTTAAACTTTTAACAAAGTTTTGAAAACAAGGGTTCAACATGCATATTTCAGGCCTATGTTAAACACTCTATTTAAGGCATTTGTTGACAAGGCTACAATTTTTTAATTGATTTATCTTTTTGTTTTGTTTGGACTTTCTTTTGTAAACTTGTAATATACAATGCACTTTTATGCTTTCTAAATTGAGACTAATATTAATTTTATTGGTTGTATTGAGGCACAACTTCATTCATGGTGGAAAAGGCAACACCATGTTGTTCATATCAAACGGCATGTTGGATATAAAGGATGAAATATTCTAGTTTCCCATTATTGTTGACCCTGTTGAAGGAGATAGCTTCATATATGGGACATGATCAACACTCTCCTTGGATTCTACAAGTTATAGCTTGCTACAGGAAGATTTCCCACGTTGTAAAAGTTTTAAGAGATGAAAAGGGCATGTGCTCACATTGAAGGGCTTCAAGCATGCATTTCCATCATTGTAGAAGTATTTTAGAGAATTTTCTTTCTTGCAGACATTTCTCTACAATATTGTAACTCAAATTTTTAGTCTTGTGACTAAAATAACAATTGTAATACTCTATTTGTAAGTTGTAACTAGCAAACCTTTCTTTTATTAATAAATTTCACCAATTTTTTCTTCTCAATAGCTATCTTATTGTGTGCTTGATGTGTATTTCTAAGTTTTATGCCTAAATCCTCAAATTTCAGTCAATTAAAATGACTAAAGATACTACTAATTGAAATCAATTAATAATTAAATTGATTAAATATACTACCAATTGATAGAAATCAATGAAAATTGAATAAATATGACTAGATATATGACCAGTGAAATTAGTGAATAAAAAATGACTAAATAAGTGACCAAATTACAACAATCAATGACTAAATCAACAACTAAATATATTAGTGGAAAATAGTGACTAAATAAGTGACCAGATTGCAAGAATGAATGACTAAATCAATGAATAAATATACTACAAAATAAATCAATCAAAAAAAACAATAAATGACTAAAAATGGTTTAGTCATCAATCTGGTCACATTATATATGACTGACAATAAACTACTAGTGGTCATGTGATCAACTGTAGTCATTTATAAGTAGATTTTAGTAGTTTTTTCAGTAGTTTGATGTTGTTTTTATACTAGTGTCAAGTAGATTTCCCATAACATATCCTCTAGAAATAGAAGTTGAATTTCAATCCAAGTTATCAATGTTGTTTAAATCCCAAAAATAGTTATGCTTTAAGTCAACTGGTCGAAGTCAACTGGTCGAACTATGTGGTCTCTGCATTTACAATGTAGGGAAGGCTTATCTTTGATCAACTCCTAAGGCCCTAGGTCAATCCCCTTAAATTTTTATCATGCTTTCTTTTCAACTTAGTCAAAAAATACAAAATCCAAAAACATTCACAAAACATAAAAGATCAAAAACATATTCTTATCAAACCAAGCAAACTACAAGCCTTTGTATGTACAACGTAGGAAAGTCTTATCTTTGAAGAGCCCTCAAGGCCCTAGGTTAGTCCCCTAAAAACAACAAAAAAAACATCATAAACTTAGAAAATCAAACAAATTCCTACTCCATCATCACAATCCACAATAAATTTTTCATCCATAATAAACAAATCGTCATACTCACCCTTTGAAAAAACAAACAAAAAAATAAAGAAAACATCAAAAGCTAGAACTTTCAAGCAAACAATCACAAAGCTTTGATTACAAATAGATGAAAACAAGTCCAAAGTATTAACTACCTATCTTTTTGACAATTCACCAACAACATCTTGAGATATGATTTAATGGATCTATTCCTACGATAGATTTGATCAACACTAGATAATAGCCCCACCCCGAACAGCTATGGCAAGTGATATCTCAACATTGTTTTAGTTTTTACTAGTCTTATCTTTTTAATTTATTTCATTGACTCATTCCTAGGATCTCTCGAAGATGTCCATAAGGATTTAGAGAAGAAGGAATCGGGACAATTGAGCATCATTTCGATATGTTGTTTGTAAGATAGTTTTGTGATACTACCAAGGAAAATAATTGCTTTATTAAGTGTATGGAAATTGTTTTATGACAATTCATGTAGAAATTTTATGTTAGGTATTTCATACCTCCTTATGTAACTGGTCCAAAATTTTTTAACACAACCCATCCATATATTTTAAACAAAGTTTTTGTATGCCTAGTATGAGAAAAAATATTCTTTGTATGTCGATTCAAAGTTCTCACAATAGATATAAAGTCACCTTGGTCATTAATACCCTGGTCCATCATATTTTTTTTCTACATCAAAAGGGATTGTTAAAAATGTGAAGTCTCCAAGGAAAAAAGAGCAAAATCATCAATACTAACAACATAAAATTTCTATCCATCTTCAAATATTTCTTCTAAACTAACATCCACCCTACATCATAATATCACTAGTACCACATCCATCTTGCATCTAGAGTGTCGTCAATACATATCATCATGATAATAAAGCAATGAAAACATCATGTATCATGTATAAGGCATACATCCATCATCTATAACCATTCATCATATACATAATAAAACATCATATGATATAAAATATGATCAATCCATCCATCCACATATGCATACATCAGAAAAGTACACAAAAAATATGTATAATCATACATCATCATACATCATCATCCATAAATCATCACATAAACCTATAATCAATTGAATCAAAGAATGTATATCTCATATATATCATCATAAAAAAGGAGTGTCATCATACATCATCATCAAACAAACATGTATGATAGGATAATACAAAAATATACATATATACGAGGCCTCAACTAGGTCGATGAATATATATACAAAATCATGTCTGCAATATAAGTCCCTAAACAATAAACATCATAATATCAAGTAAGAATATGCCACTGCCTAGCCAAAGGAAGAAGACTCTAAGGATCGGGCTACACATTAGGATCAAGCTATATGATGGATTGATCACCTGACACAACACTAGTAGTAGTACTTGGCTCTCCAAACCATGGTCATTGTTATGCTCAAGGAACAAAGGCATCATATAGAGTCTAGTAATATGTAGCCCTATGTAGCAACTGATCTCGCTCAACATATAGAGTGTCACAATCTATCCTCAGACTATCCCTATTAGTAGTAACAACATATGACTATGTCTTGGCAACGAGATGACATCCAATCTCTATGTCTCACTCTGCCCTAAAACCATCTCGCTCCTACCGAGCAGTATCTCTCTCCACTATTAATGTAACAATCTGCACCTCTGCGGCCTACCATTATCCTATCTCTGTAGCTAACTGTACACCTCCATCCCCAAGTGGTGGAGGGGAACCTAGAACCTATCCTTGATCATGATGCATCTAATCACCCTGTCAAGTCCTACCCAGCTGCTCTGCTAAGATCTTGATGCACTGTCTCTCTCCATAGTGACTTGTGATGCATACTTTCCCACTACAAGATCACCACTAAGATCTATGAATCTCAAAGGAAGGAATTAGGCCCACCACTGATCATAATCGGGATTAATAATTAGATCCACTAAGTCCACTCACCAACCCCATATAACTAGGGCAAGAGCTCTAAAAGCAACAATAATAGCATCTCAATCAGCCTACAAACCCTAGACATGGACCTCTCTAGTGGTCTGACCAAAATGAGCCTCATAGGTATCTAGGAAGCGACCCTATCTCTCTCCAAACTACCTGCAAACCCTGTTAGGAAGATATCTATCCAAAAGAGATAGTGTGTGACTGATCAACCATCTAGTCTACCTGTAGTATACCAAATGCTCATGATCATCAAGCCACACCTCACAGTCCATATATGGTCTCCATATGAAACCTGACATATCATCAAATATGTGACGCCAATAGGAAAGTTATCGAGGAAATGTATAATGCAAAAAATCTTCATAATGATATGAATAGGGATCCTTAATAGTATGATCCAATAATCCATTTGGTTGAGTCACTGAGATGTGATCCCAGTCCCATACATGAAGAGAAACACTGATATAAATAGACTTCCCACTATGATATGCAACCTCATGCATATCTTTGTATAGGTGGGAAAGAAGACCTAGACCCCATGTGTATCTAGTCCCAAGCTTGAAAATATTATTGATGCATCTACCACATCCCATAGGAAACTGTTGGCCTCTTCTATCAAGAACAACAAGCCCTGAAACCAAGCCACAAAGAACAAGAGAAATAGGATCAACACTGCCAACAAAATTTGATAAAACAATCTATGATTGTCAAAAATCTAGATGTTGCAAACCAAGAAAATGGCACATAGCATGTATACCCTATCAAATGGAGTATGTAATGAGCTCTCCATGAATGGGTATGCAGAGAATCCTTGACACATCCTCAAGAGTGATAGTTGCCTCCCCAATAGGTAAATGAAATGAAGAGGTCTCCGAGTGCCATCTCTCTATGAGTGTAGTCATCATCGCGCTATGACATCTGATGGTGGGCATGTAACAAATGTGTCACAACCTAAAAAAATCTAGAAAATCTTGCTCTAGAACATCAAAATCCATGATCAAATAAAATAGATCCTATGGTCAAAGCTCCCTCGACTAGAGTGGATTAAAGACCACCTATAATTGGTTAGCCAATGATGTTAAGAGTTCACTTTGAAAACACAAAACAAACCTAAATGGTGGGAAAATTAACTTATGGGTTCATAAAAGTCAAAAGTGAAACATTTTTAGCAAAATCGATGAATTTTTTTACAAAAGCATTGAAAACAAGAAAATGCGATGAAATTTTTCAAGAGCATAAAAATCAAAAGTGAAAATTGAATGCAAGTATGCAGAAACCAAAGCAATAAAGTCTAAGGTAAAAAAGTAAATCAAAAGCAAATTTCAAATGCACAAAATCAGGTCAAAAGTGTAAAATGGGAGCAAGTGTGCAAGGAAATATCAAAAGTGCCTGTTTACAAATGTCAAAAGCACAAAAACTGATGCAAAGGCATGAGATTGCTAAATCTTGTACACTTTACTAGATGGAATTCATGCATTAATTACACAAACATGAAATGATGAAAATGAGAAATAAGAGGGTACATACTGGGCTACCGATTCCTACAAGCCATCTAAACTCTTGAACTATGTCTGCATGATGTGGGGCTCCCTGAACCCTCAGCATAGCTCCTCGACAACTAACAAAATGAGAAAACCAGAGACAAGAATTCTCTATAGGATCAAAGTGCAAATGAGGTAATTAGAACCCTAATTACCCATTTTAAACCCCCAAAACCCTTTTTACTTAAGAAACCTTCCTAGGATAAAATTAGGAGCTCTTAGGAACATTTGAATGAACAAAGAAAGAGCTATAGACTTATTTTTTCACCCTCTACACATCTGAACTGAAATTCAAATAGTGTCGTGAGCCTAACCCCAAAATTGCAAATTTGTGGTCAACCTCTCGAGGGGGCAGCTCAAAGTCCTACCATCATTCTACTAAATGCTAGGGCAGAATGGGGCATATACATTTTTTCAAAACTTAATCTTAACATCAAAATCTTTGAAACAAAGTAACCAGTACTTTGTCTCAAAATGTAGACATAGAAAATTGACTTAATACTTATTGCACACATTTATTGATATTTTTACAGCATCAACATCATTATCATCGAACATCACTGCATTTCACATCAAAAGCATGGAAAACCCTTATTTCCTCTATTAATTGAATAATGCAACATTATTTAATTAATTCGCTTTTTCACCATTCAACCAATTAAACAAATTTTATTTATTTAATAAAGTCCTAAAACCCTAATTTTTGCTATTAATTGAATAATACAACATTATTTAATTAATTCACTTTTTCATCAATTTTTGGAAAATTAAATAAACTTCATTTATTTAATATAGTCCTAATCTAACTTTATTCCTCTTGATTAATTAAATAACACCAATTATTTAATTATGTCGCTAATTCAATTTATTCCCCTAAGTTAATTGAATTATTAAATCATAATAATTTAATTATGACACTTTTTCCCAAATTTGAATAATTAAATAAACTATTCAAAACATCATCAAAAATCAAATCAAACAAATACAACTTTGGTTGCAAAAGTCAAAATTGATTTGCATGTTCAACTACAAAAAGAATTACTAATTAAATCAATTAATTAATTATCCTCACCCACTTTCTTGATTGAGAAAATTATGAACTGCCAATTGCTCACTTTGATTGGTTGACTGATCCATCTATTTCCTAAAAAATCAATCTATTCTTCAATCCCACAAATTATTCAATCTATATTCTTGACTGATCAATCTATATTCCTAACAGATCAATCTATTCCTCAATCGCACTAATCATGTAATCAATTTGCACAAATTATGCCCATCTAAATCCTCTCAACATCTTTCGACTGTCGATCAAGATATTCTACTACACGATCTAGAGCGTTCATTTCAAATCACAAATTCTATATAACAAACCTCTTTCCTCACAAAAAAGGACCAGAGAATCAGTATAGTTTATGCAACAAAGTAATGCCAAGATCTTAATCGACATTGACAAAGCTTCAACCAACACCTTTGATTAACACACAAACATTCTTCAAAGCTCTCGCATGCACAATGGAGGCTTCGTATTGAATTGAATAATCCAACATACACCAATACAGATACACTTCGACATAGGATGGTAAGATTGTATTATTTTGAGTTCATGTTTATTATTTTCGTTCAAGAATGTTCTTGAATTCATTAGCTTTATGGTTTCATTTCATGAGTAATGGGCATAGATCTTGTTCATTATTTTAAATTAGAGTAGTTGCTATTCATTGTTTTGATCTTGTTTATACTTACATATTTGCCCCTTACACATTCACAATATTAAAGTTTTTAATTTAATTATTATAGAGTATTAATATATCTATTTAAAAAATGCTTAGAGATATTTTTTGATATTTAGTAATTTTTAGATAGATGTATTTAATGTATTTTTATTTAAAATTTTGATAAATTATTTATTTATCTTAAATATATAATTTTATCAAAAGTGTCCAGATTTTATGAAAAATAAATTATTTCATTATTGATTTTAAGATAGATGTATTTAATATTTTTTAATCTAGAATTTCAATGAATTATTTAGTCATCTTAAATATATAAACATGTCAATAGTGCCAAAATTTAATGTAGATAAATTATTTCAATAAGTTTTATATATTATGTTTGATGAATACGCGTGTCTATTAAGTAAAGATCAAAATATAATACACATATTCACAAATATAGTAGGACACAAGGTCACTCGCAGAGTCACACAGGCCAAGCTTGTAAAATAGGAACTCATAAAAAAGCCACTAAGCAATGAGAGTAGTTACAACAAGGGATGGATGAGGGTCTTGGTCATCTGGTTTGCTACATACATTAGCAGAGCAAGAACTCATAAAACAAAGCCCCTAAGTGGTAAGAGGAGTGCTAATAGAGGGTGGAGGAGGGTCTTGGTCATCCGATTTTCCCCATACATCAACGGGGTTTGAGGTGACATTAGGCATAAACCACCCATCAGTATTATCTTTATCTTCATTCTTATTAGCATCACGAATTGAAGAAATAGCCAGAGCAAGATGAGGGAGCCATTTAGAAGACTCCACACCACCAAACGAAGGCCAATTGTTACCACCACCAATCATTGACCCCACCTTGAGGGCCACCTAGAGGAAACACCTCTAGGTGGAGGTGAGGTAAAATGCCACCACAAGGAACTACCCGTACCACAAAAGTGGTGATGAGGAGCCTAGGATCTCAGAGACCGCAAAAGTTGAGCTAAGAAACTCTCACCATGGGGATGAGAGTGCCTGTGGGAAGTAGAGTTATCTAGTGGCACTTTGACCATGATACATGAGACATTACCCCAATGGTCAAACAACTCCTAAAGGTGTTCAACCTTTGAGGCCACAAAATGAATAACGAGGGTCTGGAATGCCCATATGTTGAAGGCGAGAGCCAATAGGCAAGCCTTGGAGAAGAGAAAAATATAAATAATAACAAAAAAAATTATTTATGACATAATAATTTAAACTACAACTATAGAAATACATAACTAAATAAATAGATTATTTGTATTTATTATGAAATATTAATTATTGATAAGTAAATGGTTATCAAGTGTAGTGTCAAAAATTGCATACTGGTGCAATTCCACACTTATGTTTTGAACCGACTTTAGCTTAATATTTAATGTTAAAATTGTATTCCTCTTATATGATTTTTTTTGTATTATACATTAAAAACACAAGATGTTTCAATCACATGTGCCTAATTTAATAATATTCTCCTAGACACTAGCACTATGCATAGATGCATGTGCAAAATGTTGGTGTCTAACAAATTTTCAAAATTCAAAACATATTTTATATGTGGGTTGTTATTGATGCATCATAACACCCAAAACGAGAAAGTAATGCCTCATTCCTCTCATTTGAGCAAACTAAACTCTCTTATTTTTCCATTTTTGAGAATCTTTTCATACGTTTTACACACTCATCTTTCAACTCTCTTACCTTGGGAAAACTCTATCAAAATTTTAACATTTATCACCATAGACATTAAAAATTGGCCTTTTCCTAAAAACACCATTTTCCTTGTCAATGCCCTTTTCTTCCCCAAATATTTAAATAATTTTAATTATTTGATTATTGTCTAAAGTCATATTTCTTCTATTAATTAAATAATTTTAATTATTTAATTAATTAATTTCTTTCTTTTATTATTCTTTTGATTAATTAAATAAATTCTATTTAATTAATTACATAACTAATGTCCCCTTGAGTCATTCAATAACAAGTAATTATGGGGAGCATGTTTTGCTTAAAACATAGGTTCACCAAAAAAAATTGCTCTGAGCTCTATGCATGCTCCTTTTTTCAAATATCTAATTTTCTACATCCCTAATGATTCGGCATGGCAAGAGTCCCATTAGGGCCCCCCACCTATGCACTTTGCTCCTTCCCAAAGTGTCACTTCCTCTCTTTTATCTTTTGGGGGGACTAAAAATATGTTTGGTGCAACGCCTACTCTAAATATTGGGGGTAAGGATGGACCTATTTCAAATCTTGAGGGAGTGGATGCATTTTTGGCTAGTAAGGATCTTGTGTCCTACTTGGATAAGCTTGTGGGAGGGAAGGTTTTGACAAAAGTGCTCTAGGAGTCCTTATTTACTTGCTCTGTAGAGGGGGATGACGTGGATGTCCCAAATGTAATCCTAAATAATGCAATAAAGGGTTTGAAGTTGTCCTTGGTTGGAAAATTCTTTGTTGCCTGCCCTAATATTGACCAGCTACATAATTGGGCCTCCAAAACTTGTAATCTCAACCTGGCAGTGTCTCTATTAGTGTTATGCCTAAAGGTTTATTTTAATTTACTTTTGTTATCCCTGAGGATATGATAAAGGTCCTCATGGGAGGCCCTTGATCTTTTGATAGAAGCTTTAATAATATTTTGTCCTTGTGTAAGTGGAAACTAGGATTCGATGCCTCTACAGACCTAAGTAAAGTAGCTCCAAATTGGGTTAGGCTCCTTGGTTTACCTTTGTAATTTTGGCACCAAATTTTTTTTAAAGGTATTGTTGATTCATTTGGCACCTTAGTTATAGTGGATAAAGTAACTCTTCTTAATTCTCATCTAGTATATGCTAGAATGTGTGTGAATGTGGTTGTTAATATAGTTCTTCCCACCTCTATGATTTTAAAATCAAAATTTGGTAGATGGGTTCAGCCATTGGAATATGAAAAGGCTATGGTATTTTTCCAAGGGTGTAACAAGTTTGGTCATTTACAAGATGCTTGTAAAAAATTACCTCTTGAACCTAAAAAATCACAATCTAGAGTCTTAGTGAGCCCCCCCTTGAAAATTGTGGCTCCAATGAACTTGCTAAAGGAGCCTACTACACCAAGTCCTAACTTGGCTTTGTTGTTTTCAGATATGGTGGTGGCACCTTCTCAAATTATGAATGAAGCTAAGGGTCAATCATTGAATGAGTGTGCCCTCACTGACAACTTTGAAAAGGTCCTTTCTGAGGGTGTCATTTCTAGTTTCACCTCCTCGACCTCTTTGGAAAAATACCTCAAACCACAAAATGGTAATGAAAAGTTGGATAACTTGCAAAAGACATCAAAAGAAATGTAGGGAGTTGATTTGGAACAATAGAAGGAAACCCTAGATGAAGGTGAGATAGAAAGAAAGATGGAAAGGTTATTGACTTACTCCCATAAGCTCCCTCTAACAGGTCTTAGATTGGCAGAAGGTCAAACACCAAAAGATAAACAAAAAAAGGAAAGTAATGATGATGTCAAGAAAAGCATGTTGAATTTGATAGGGAGGTTGGATGAATCAATCACTGATTCATGCTCTAGGTCTTGTTTGGAAGACCTCTAAGGTGTCTCACTCAACCCCTTCAACCTATAGGACCTTTTCTTGCTTAGGTTCCCCTGGTTCTCCTTGCCAACCCAACTACCAACATAGTTCTTCCTACCAAGTCAACCTTGGTGCATTCTTGCAACTCTAACCTTAGCTCTTAATCCACCCTAAAGGCTACTATCCTCCAAAATCTTGAATTTAGCTTTGCAGGGGTGTGGAGGTGTTTCTAATGACTTCAATCCATCCTATTGTGGTTCTTGATGGTTCACCTAACTCCAATTGCAAGTCGCTTTCACAAAACCCCTCTTTTAGGTCTAAAAGGCTACTAGCCCTATGAGCCCCAATTAGGTCTCCTTCTTCAAGAAATCAGGTTTGTTCTCCAAGGTTTTCCAAAGAACACCCCAGCCTTTCCTTGGGTTTCCTGGTTCATATGCCCACCTCTCAAGGATTTTAGGGGTCTTGGCCCATAACTATCCGTACAAAGCCCTAATCTGAAAATGGGCAAAATTAGGCCTTTCAAGCCCTTCCCTGACTTCCCTACAAACTATTAGGTGTTCCTCTCACCAGATGGATTGATGGAGATTCCTCCTCCATACTATGTCTTGGAAAGAATCTTATCTACCCTCTCCACACAGTGATTTGTTAGGAAATGGACACCCCTGCAAATCAAGTGCTCTGCACTTTAGATTTCCCTAACCGGACACTTCCTGGCTCGCCTAGAAGAAGACTTCCATAGTGACTCTGATGCTGTCAAGGACTCCTAACCCTACTATATGTACACCCATGGAGTCTAGTCATAATTCCCAAAGGTTCATACAACTACTCTACATCCTACACAAACTACAGTGCCAACATTAATCCATTGAAATACTACTTCAAAGCAAAACCCAAAAATTTACACAAAATCACCACTGTTTTCTCTTGAATTCAAAAATTCCAAAAAAATTCAAATGCTTCCAACCTCACTCCCTTATCAAGGTCACCCTTAAATAGGGTCTCTAAATTAGTTATGCTCTCTCTTAACCTCTCCTTAGCCGCTTGTGTCTCCCATTGAGCAACATTTGCAAATGTTTGAAAAAACACATCCTCAAAGTCCTAAACCTCATCTTGAGTTCAGACCTTTTGACAACTATTCCATGGTCAACATGACCTCATCAGGACAAATCACAACAAAAATGACACACGAAAAGAACAAAAAGAGGTTGCTTAGTTGTCCTAAGCAAAATTGTCCTAGACAACCTCCTAATCAGCCTAAAGCAACCTATGGGTGCTCCTGCACCATTCTCCCCCCTCTGCACAAACACTAGGGAATGTGGGGAGAGATTAGAGATAAGTCAATGCAATGCTTTTTGATTTATGCTTCCTCCACCCATGTAGCCTCAGACTCTAGTTTGTCTTTCCATTTGATGAGATGTTCCATGTACACCTTGTTCCTGGTAGACTTCTTCAGTCTTGATTCCAAGATCCTCTCTGCTTGGAGCTTGTCTTTAGGTGGTAAGGCTATATTAATCACATCCTTCAAGACATCCATACTATTCTGATCCTTATCAGTGACTGGTCCTTTATATCTGCTCAAGTCAGCCACATTAAACACTAGTGAAATACTTAGGTCTGTAGGTAGCTCCACCTTGTAAGCATTCTTTCCATATTTAGCTAACACCTTACATGGACCCACTCTCTTTATTTGCAACTTAGTTGGTGCTCCCTTCTACAATCTGGATTT
This sequence comes from Sequoiadendron giganteum, assembly GCA_007115665.2. Classification (NCBI taxonomy): domain Eukaryota; kingdom Viridiplantae; phylum Streptophyta; class Pinopsida; order Cupressales; family Cupressaceae; genus Sequoiadendron; species Sequoiadendron giganteum. The sequence continues at coordinate 244,672,152 of CM021105.1, read as the reverse complement.
GTTGAGATGGAACATGACATAGTCCCCTACTACAAATTGGAGATCTTTCCTAGACATATCCACTTTAGCTTTTAACTTGTGAGTAGCCTTTGTAATTGTCTTTTTCACTTGCTCTTGGATCTCCTTCATGGTCTGAGAGAAATCCTCAGCATGACCACTCCTATGCTCCATAGCTCTGAGATCTCTAAGTTCACATACACCTCTTGGGTGCATTCCATACACTATTTCAAAAGGACTTATGCATGTGGTCCAGTTCACACTATCATTGTAGGCATATTTAGCTTGTGATATGACCATGTCCCATGTCTGTCCATACTCCTTGGTTAGGCATCTTAGAAGGTTACCTAATGCTCTATTGATCACCTTAGTTTGTCCATCGGTTTGAGGATGGTAAGCTGATCCAAAAGACAAGTAGTACCTAGTCTGCTCCATAAAGTATTCCAAAAATGACTCATGAACTTCACATCCCTGTCTGCAACAATGCTCAATGGCACACCATGGATCCTCACAATTTATTTAAAGAAAAGATGAGATATATAGCTAGCATCATGGGTGGTCTTTCAAGGAACAAAGTGACTCATTTTACTGAACCTATCTACCACCACATAGACACTATCAAACCATGTCTTAGTCTTAGGGAATCCTACCACAAAGTCCATACTGATGCATTCCCAAGGTCTATTGGGAATAGGTAGGGGTTGATACAAACCTACATTACTAGATCCCCCCTTGGCTTTCATACAAACTACACACTACTCCACATATCTTCTGACATCCCTTGGCAACTTGGGCCAATAATAGAACCTCTACACTAATTCCAATGTCCTGTTGATACTAAAATGACCACTAAGACTACCATTGTGCTTCTCTTGGATGAGATTCTCCCTCATTGATCCTTTTGGAACACATAACTGATTTCCCTTGAACAAAAGTCCACTCTGCAATGTATACTCTAAGATTGACTATGAAAGTGATTCTAAAAATCAAAACATACCTTATATTCTTCAGAGAAGTCTTCATATTCCCCATAGAGATACTTGAAACTCTCTATCCCAATGCTCTTTATCTATATCTCTTGCACTGTCAACAACCTCCTACTTAATACATCTACCACCTTGTTCAACTATCCCTTCTTGTGCTTGATGGTGAAAGTGAAAGCTTGGAGGTACTCCATCCATTTTAGATGTCTATTGCTCAACTTTTCTTGTGTGTTGATGTAACTAAGGGCCTGGTTATCTGTAAACACAACAAACTCTTTAGGTAGGAGATAATGCCTCCTCTTTCTAAGTGATTGTACTAGAGCATATAGTTCTAGGTCATAGGTAGAATACTTCTTAGCTTCATTGAGCTTTTCACTAAAGAAAGCTATAGGCCTGCCTTCTTGGCTTACTACACCTCCTACTACAATTCCACTGGCATCACATTCCACAGTAAATAACTTGTCAAAACTAGGTAACAAAAGGATGGGTTGAGTTGCCACTTCTTGTTTCAATTTCTCAAAACCCTTCTCAGCTTCAAGAGTCCATTTGAACTTAGTCTTTAGGCCACCTTTGATAGTATCAAGTACTGGTGCACATATGCCACTAAAGTTCCTTATAAACTTCCTATAAAACTAAGCTAATCCATGAAAAATTCTTACCTCTATCCCAATGGTTGGTGTAGGCCAACTTAGAATAGCTTCCACCTTGCTTGGATCCATCTTCAATGATCCTTGGGATACTACAAACCCCAAATACACAAGCTCTTATTTGAAGAACTCACACTTCTCTAGGTTGATGGCTAACCTCTCCTCCTGCAACCTTTTAAGAACCATCTCCACATGCTTCAAATTTTCCTCTGTTGTCTTGCTAAAGATGAGTATATCATCTAGTTATACCACCACAAATATTCCTGTGAAGTCCTTAAGCACTTCATTCATGAGCCTCATGAATGTGCTAGGGGCCATTGAGAGGCCAAATGGCATAACTATCGACTCATATAACCCATCAGTTGTCTTAAAGGGTGTCTTCCACTCATCTCCATCTTTGATTCTGATCTAATGGTATCCACTCTTGAGATCCAACTTCGTGAAATACTGAGCTCCTCCAAGACAATCTGTCAAATCCTCAATCCTAGGAATAGGGAACCTATATCTGATTGTAATTCTATTTATAGCCCTAGAGTTAGTGCATAGTCTCTACTTACCACCTTTCTTGGTTGCTAAGACCACTGGTACTGCACATGGACTGATGCTCTTCCTAATTAGTCCTTGATCTAATAACTACTGCACTTGTCTAGCCACTTCTAGGTTCTGATCTGGTGTAAGCTTGTAAGCTGCTTTGTTTGGAAATGAAGCCCCTGGTATGAAGTCAATCTGATGACTAATGGCTCTCTTTAGAGGCAAGGTTTCTGGTGTTCCATCACTGACTATGTCTTTGAATTGTTCAAGGAACTTCTGGACTACTCCTGGTATGACTATTTTCTTGACCTTGTCTTCTTCCTTGGGTTGCACAATGACCACATATCCTTCACCTCCTTGTTGTAGAGTGTTAATAAACTCCTTGCCACTACTTAACAAGACACTAGGGGTCTTTGACTATCCTTCTTCCTCATCTGACAGTGACTGCAATTTGAATTTTTTTCCATCCTTCTTGAATGAGATAGTGTTCTCCTTTCCATCATAGATGGCTCCTCTGTCATACTGCCATGGCCTACCCAATAGAAGATGGCATGCATCCATAGGCAACACATCACAAATCAGTTTGTCTTTGTACCCTCCAATGGAAAATTCCACTGTTGTTTGCTCATTCACAAGAACACTCTACCCTTTATTCAACCATGTCACCTTGTAGGGATTAGTATGAGGTACCTTTTCCAATTTTAACTTCTTGACTGCTTCTTCTGAGATAATGTTATCTGTAGACCCTGAATCCACTATAATGTTGCACACCTTTCCAAGTATTTTGCATCTTACCCTGAATAAGGCTCTCCTTTGCTTTGGCTCTTCCTTGACTGGTTGTCTGATTAGAACCGTTCTAAACATCAGGTTCTCCCCCATTTCTGACTCAATATGACTAACCTCTAGTGACTTGATACTCATACTATCCTCTTGAGCATATACCACTCTCTTCTCTGTGTTTGAAGAAGATGCTTTCTCTGGGCACCTATAAGCTGGATGTCCTACTTGACCACATTTATAAAACTTCATGCTAGTAAAGTATGAGCTACTTTTGCCTGCTCGTCTTCCTCTATTTGAACCTACTTGAGGTCCTCTACCTCTTCCATAACCTCCTCTAGAAGTTGACTCACCTCCATGCTCTATGAGTTTAGACTCTCCCTGATTTCTTTGTTCTGTCCCTCTACCTTGGTATCCACCTCTATGTCCTCTTTGATCTCTGCCTTTCCCCCTACTCTTGGATGCCTGGTCTTGTTTCCTCTTTGATCTCTCTTCAATATTTATAGCTAATTGATAACATTGGTGCACTATTTTGGGACTTAGAAGAGTCATCTCCTCTTGAATGTTCCATTTCAAACCGTTAAGGTATCTAGCCACCTTAAGAATTTCATCCTCTGACACATTAGACCTCATACAAAGTTTTTGAAACTCCTCAGTATAAGAATTCCCATCTTGGTCTCTTTGTCTCAAGATCTGTCTTTTCTTATGCAACTAAATTTCATAATCATCTGGCATGTATGCTTCTCTTACTTTGGCAACCATTCCCTTCCAAGTAGAAATAGGCTTCTTTTCTTGCTTTTCTCTCTTTGTCTGAATGAAATTCCACCATGTCAAGGCAACACCTCTTAATCTTGACTTTGCCACCTTCACCTTCTGTGCTTCAGTGACTCCATCACACTCAAAATGGTTTTCCATTCCCTCTATCTAGTCCATGACTAGATCAACTTCCAATTTCCCACTAAACAGTGGTATGCCATCAAATGCTTTCCCACTCATAGCCTTTAATGCCTTCAAGAAAGGCTCTTCTTGCAAAATAGGGTCAAGTTCAGGGATCTTGTCTTCCTCTGCAACCTCTTCACTCTTTGGTACCCTTCCTTCTAACTTATCACTGACTTCATCAGTCGTGGTCTACACATTATTCATTGCTTTCTCAAGTTGGGATATTCTTTCCCTCAATCACCTATTGTCTTCCTCTTGATCTTCGACCTTCTTGGCCAACTCTATATTTGTCACCATGGTTGTAGAACCACTAGACTCAAACTCTGACATACAATAGTCAATCCCAAATCTTTTGTTGCTCTGATACCAATATGATAGGGAGGTTGGATGAATCAATCACTGATTCATGCTCTAGGTCTTGTTTGGAAGACCTCTAAGGTGTCTCACTCCACCCCTTCAACCTATAGGACCTTTTCTTGCTTAGGTTCCCCTGGTTCTCCTTGCCAACACAACTACCAGCATAGTTCTTCCTACCAAGTCAACCTTGGTGCATTCTTGCAACTCTAACCTTAGCTCTTAATCACCCTAAAGGCTACTATCCTCCAAAATCTTGAATTTAGCTTTGTAGGGGTGTGGAGGTGTTTCTAATGACTTCAATCCATCCTATTGTGGTTTGTGAGGGTTCACCTAACTCCAATTGCAAGTCACTTTCACAAAACCCCTCTTTTAGGTCTAAAAGGCTATTAGCCCTATGAGCCCCAATTAGGTCTCCTTCTTTGAGAAATTAGGTTTGTTCTCCAAGGTTTTCCAAAGAACACCCCAGCCTTTCCTTGGGTTTCCTGGTTCATATGCCCACCTCTCAAGGATTTTAGGGGTCTTGGCCCACAACTATCCGTACAAATCCCTAATCTGAAAATGGGCAAAATTAAGCCTTTCAAGCCCTTCCCTGACTTCCCTGCAAATTGTTAGGTGTTCCTCTCACCAAATGGATTGATGGAGGTTCCTGCTCCATACTATGTCTTGGCAAGAATCTTATCTACCCTCTCCACATAGTGATTTGTCAGGAAATGGACACCCCTGCAAATCAAGTGCTCTGCACTTTAGTCTTCCCTAACCGGACACTTCCTAGCTTGCCTAGAAGAAGACTTCCATAGTGACTCTGACGCTGTCAAGGACTCCTAACCCTAATATATTTACACCCATGGAGTCTAGTCACAATTCCCAAAGGGCCATACAATGTGTATGGTGGGAATGTGATCTAACCCTCCATTCTCCTCAGACTTCCTGGTTCAGACTAGCAACTATAAATAAACCAAACCAATTGCAAACAATGCTTGAAAGTGAACAAACTAGCTATCTACTGCCACACAATGCTTGAAGAACAACTAATCTACATCCTACACAAACTATAGTGCCACCATTAATCCATTGAAACACTACTTCAAAGCAAAAACCAGAAATTTACACAAAATCACCACTGTTTTCCCTTGAATTCAAAAATTCCAAAACATTTCAAATGCTTCCAACCTCACTCCCTTATTGAGGTCACCCTTAAATAGGGTCTCTATATCAGTTATGCTCTCTCTTAACCTCTCCTTAGCCGCTTGTGTCTCCCATTGAGAAACATTTACAAACCTTTGAAAAAACACATCCTCAAAGTCCTAAACCTCATCTTGAGTTCAGAACTTTTGACAACTATTCCATGGTCAACATGACCTCATCAGGACAAATCACAACAAAAATGACACACAAAAAGAATAAAAAAGAGGTTGCTTAGTTGTCCTAAGCAAAATTGTCCTAGACAACCTCCTAATCAACCTAAAGCAACCTATGGGTGCTCCTACACAAGAATTCCTACTCCCCCCAAAAAAGGGTGTTGTGGATAAGGATTGGATAAATATAAAATCAAGGAAGAATAATAAACTAGATGTGGGAGGAATCAAAAAAGTGGGAAGACCTCTCTCAAAATATTCATGGAACAAAGATACAACTAGAGATGTGGCTGCTAGAAATTGGAGAACTCTTGACTCCTTGGCTAGGAGTAAATTCAAAAATAAGTAGGGGGAGGTCATCTCCTATTCTTTAGTAGTATCAAGGTGATATCGCTTCTCCATTTTGTTCTTATGTGTCTATTGTCTTGGAATGTGAGGGGACTTAATGGCCCCTATAAACAACATTTTTTGAAAGCCTATTTGTCTTCCCTCCTTCGGTAAATATTTTTGCTAATTGTTGGAGTATATGCCCCTATTATAATATTATTATTATTGACCTCTGGAGAGAAGTTCCCCCATTCCTCACCTGGGGTTTTTAGAAGGAGAGGAACAATATAGTTTTTAGAGATGAAACTAAAAGTATTAAAGAGCCATGTATGTCTATCAGGTTCAACATAATTAAGAAAATACTATAAGTTGTAAGTATGCTTCATCAAAGAAAAGGCCATCATATCAAGAGATGTGAATCAAGAAACACTGGGGAATATCTCATGATCTTAACAATGTTAACTAGGCTAAACATCTAATTAGAAAGAGAACCATTTGGATTACCCCAGACCTAGGGTGGATTAAATGTAATTTTGATGGGTGTTCTAAGGGGAATCCAGGACTAGCGGGAGAAAGTGGAATTGTTATAAATAATCAAGGCATCTATGTGGCTGCATACAGTAAGGGCCTGGGAACAACAACAAATAATTTGGTTGAGGCTTACATAGTGTGGGTAGGAACATGTTACCTAGAAGATAATGACTACACTAATGTAATTGTGGAAGGAAACTCCAAGTTAAGAATTGATTATTTAAACAATAAGGTTGATGTTCCCTAGGAGATAAAAGATATATTAGACGACTACAAATATATGATACAATCTTTTCAAATTTGCAAGATAAGCCATACCTATAGGGAAAGCAACATGGTTGTCGATGCTATGGAAAATTTTGGTTTAAGATAGGTGGTTTTGAAATATTAGGACTTTACCAAATTTTCAAATCAAATTAAAGAAATAATATCTAAGGATAGATTGGAGGATTTAATTCATCATGGAAAAAATGATACTAATTAAAATGAGGGGTTGACAAGGTTGTCCAGCTATCATGTTTATTGCTTCCTTTCTTATGTGGCAATTGGGCAAGTTGATTTGATGGAGTGGGAGGTACTTAACTAGAGGTAATCATATGCTAAATCTCAAAAAGTTAAAAAGAAAGGGGAGGAAAGGACATATCCATTTGGAAACCTCATGTGATAATGAGAAAGAAGTGAAAGTGGGGATGGTGATTATCACTCATATTTCTATAAATATTGTGAAAGATTTGGGAAAGGACATTTTGACATGTGTTATAGCTCATGTGAAGGCGAGTAGTAAAAAAGAGTAATCATGACTCAGAAAGGTGGTGGAGATATTATTTCTTTTAATGGTAGGCTTCAAAATATGAGAATAGGCTTTGCATACAGATTGATTATTTTAAAAAATTACCAAAAGGTTTGAGCCATTTTTCTTACAAATGAAAAGCCACCAAGTTGCTATCAAAACCAATTTTTTTGAATTACTAGTCACTTATGTGGTAAATGAGGGAGGAAAAAGTGTTGAGTATTTACTCTTTCCTAAGGATTATTCAACCAAAGAAAATACCATGGAATTCCCTAGAAAGAGGATGGAGCTGAGTAAATATGACTCTCTAAAAAAGAATGCAGAAGTATGGGGCTTGTTTGAATGGGCTGGGTTTACTCCATACTTAGCGTCCATGGAAGGTTACAATGAACAACTCAACTACAAGTTTGTGAATGCTTGGAAAGATGGGGAAGTTGAGTTGGGTGGCATCCACTTTACTGTTGATGCTAAGCTCATAACCAAAGTGACGAGGCTTGTGTATGAAGGGAAGAATATTGCCAAGGTAAGAAGCAAAAACTATCAAACTTATATTGATAAGTTTTTTGAAGCAAAATAAAAGGCCCAAATATTTCAGAATGGCTATTCTAGGGTTTTGCTTCCACCCCCTTACCATAATGTCTGCTTCTTTGTCATGAAATACTTTATGTTAGAGGGCCATTTTTAGTCTGTCCATGGTTATCATTTCCCTATTCTGAACCATATCAAGCACCTAGAGAAAATAAATTTACCCTCTTTACTCCTCTCCTCGTTGAGCCAAATCCTTACCAATGGTGTTAACTCTCCTTTACACCAAGGTTTGATTTGTGTCATATGCAAGTACGTTTTAGCTACCACACCACAAAGAAATGTTTTCCAAAATTTGATTGAAAATCCTACTCCCAAGAGCTCTATAAAAATTGATCTAATTGAAATTCGACCCCACTCCCTAGTCAAAGATCCTGCTAAGGCCTCCCCTAATGTTGTAGACCCTTCTTGTTTGACTCTCTTTAAAATTAACCCTAAAAAAAGAAGTGTTGCCCCCTCGCTCTTGTTGTAAACAAGAAGAGAAAAATATTGATTTGTGAATTGGGTGTTGACCCTAATATTATAACAATTCTGGATGATAATGATAACAACCTTGAATCTGGGTCCACCACCCTGGTGGGTAGAAGATCTACTCACCTAGCTTTGGCCACGTCTAAGGGGCCTGATAACAATAAAAAAATCAAAAATTTTGGAGGAAAATAATTTGGAAGAGTCTTTGGATATAAAGGGGAAGAAGGTGACCAATGAGGAAAAGGCTTCCTCTGAAGAATATGTGTTGAACAACTTGGGTGATAGTGGGTCTCTTGAGGAGGAGGTATTGGGGTCAGACGAAGTGGAAGATTCGAGTCACGAGGAGGAGGAAGGTGATATTCTACAAGAGGATGTGCAAGATGGTGAGGAGGATACTGATAAGGCCGAGGAAAAAGGAACAACTACAAATGACCTATAGGAAATGGACATCACTGGCCCTAGTGATGAAGATTCAAAAGATAAAAATACGGATCTAGAAATAACAAGAGTGAAAAGGCTAGAGGAAATATTGGAGCTATTTGAGAAATTGATGTAGAAGGATGATAATGCCAACAAGTTCCAGGCTCTTGAGAGTGCGGTGCAGAATATGTGTAGGGTTATGGATGCGGTAATGAAGAAAGTGATGATGGCTAGTATCTCAAGATATGGAAAAATCAAGAAACAACAGAGGAAGAAGTAGAATAAGGATTAGGTTGATTTGTGAGGAAAGATGGCGATCAAAGATAGTTTTGAAGATTATGTTGAGGACTTGATGAAGACGTGAAGCCTCATTGAGGATGCTTAATCCTTGGATCTTGTTTCCCTTGCATTTTGTTGTTTGTTGTCATGAAGCTTTTTTGCCCCTCTTTGTGGTGTTTTAGTGGTAAGGGCTTTAGATGCCTAAACTATTTTAATTCTAGCTTTATCTCTGTTATGAACTTTGGTAACATGATGGGTAATCTTTATATGTTATGCTTTTATAACCATTTTTTGTGGATGGATGTTAATATGGACGGGTTATATCTATATGGGGTGTATGATAGGTTTATAATTTTTGACGTGGTTGGTATAGGATAATGTTTTTTGGTTGGTTGGGTTTGGAGAAGTGGGTCTCCTTTAGTTTTGCTTCCTCTTTTTTGTTTTTTGTTTGGATGTTGTTCTCTAGATTGTTGTGATGCTAATTTAAGGGATCAGGGCCCTTTCCCTACTTAATCAATCAAAAACTAATGCCCCCTTTCTTTCTATAATTAAATAAATTCTTATTTATTTAATTATTATCATTTTTTATATTATAATTAAATAATTATTTTAAATTATTTAGTTATTCATTATCCTCTTCTTCTATAAATTAAATAAATTTTATTTAATTAATTATTTACTAATTTGTCCTTTTCTTCCACTTTTGAATGAAATTGTTATTTAATTTAAAATTCAACTTTCCCTTTCTTCTATAATTAAATAATCGTTCTAAATTATGTAATTATTCAAATTCCTCCAACAACCTCTTTTTCTATGCCAACCTCTTTATTTGTGTCTCTTCATGTCTCATTCAATTGTCACCCTTGATTGAATTATTTTATAATTCAATCTCAACTATTCATCCTTATCATTGCCCTAATTTAGCCCTAACCCTATTTCATACTTTATCTTTCAATCTTGGCCATTGATTGCCATGTCATATTAGCTTTTAATCCTATCCCTTCATTCTGATTTGGCTTTCTATAAAAGACACCTATCATTGTCATTTCAACAAGCTTAATTTATGCATAAGTACATGCTACTAAGGAGACAACTACAGTTTCAATATTTTTGCTATTATTGTCATTAGGCTACTATTGTATACTCAAAATCTAAGGGAAATCAATCACATCAAGAAAAATGGAGAAGGACAATAGAGGTAAATCAACCATGGCATAGGTAATATTGCTTTATGTTTTATATTCTATGTTGGATTGTACTTCATTGTTGGTTTAGGGCTTTATGGTTTTAGTTTTGATGATTTATGACCTTAACCTTAAATTTTCCTAATCTACATTGCTGAACCTAACATGAACTAATCTTTTGAGTGTTTTAAAAGCACTTTGTAGGTTACAACTCAGAATTTGTATAAAACCCATCATATTCTTTTGTCCCTAAAAAATGGATGCATATAATTTTATAAAACAATTTTTGGGTTTTGTAGATATTTCCCTTCAACTTTTTACAACATTTTATAGTTTTAAATTTCATTTATATTTGGGAAAGTTATCACTGTTTTAATTTCCCTGCTCCTTTTTTAAATTCGGGTATTGACCTCTTAAAATCCATGTTTTCTTTCGTCTATAACAATTTTTTTGTGCCAAATTTTGTAGGAAGGTTTTTGGGTTTTGTAGCTCTGAGTCTTAAGCTTTCTATAACATTTTATGGATTCAAATTTAATTAAGATTTTCAAAATTTATCATTGCTTTTTAAAAAGAAATTCATTAAAGAGGGTTTTTTTGTGTTGCTAATTTTTGTTTGCAGCATGTGGCTTTTGGGAGAGGACATTTTGAAAATACTAATCCTTTGTTTGCATGGTTTAGTTTTTCTTTGTTTAAAATATGATCTTTTTGGTTTCTAACACATCTCACTGGATTAAAAAGAACCATAAATTGCATCATTCACTAATTTGGTCTAAAAAGAACCACAAATTGCAGCATTCACTCATTTGATCTAAGAAGAATGACAAATTTGCATCTTACACTCATTTGGTTTAAAAAGAAAAAAAAAATTCCATGTTCACTCATTGGTCTAAAAAGAACAATCTTGCATCTACATTCATTGGGATAAACACTCATTGGTTTAAAAAGAACAAACAACCTACATCAAGTTTCTTTGTAACTCACACATTTTATTTTGGGGCTTAAAAAGAACCATTGTTTTCATTGTCTTGTGATCTTCTACTTGTTTTGAAGTGTGTATTCTCTTCCCTCGCACTTTGAGCGATCTTGTGAATCAAAAAAACTTCTTGACATTTGTATTATCACACTACACATTTGGTTTTGTTTAAGGTTAATGAACACTTTCTAGTGTGAGCCAAGTACATTATGTATGCTCTTTCCTCACACCTTGAGTGATCTTGCAGATCCAAAACATTGTGCTTGTCTCACTTTTGTTACCCCTTTAGATGTGACTACCAATTGAGACACATCCATACAAAGAACTCATTGGTGGCCCAAAGCAAATTTTTCCTTGGACTACTATATAAAAGGATTAGATGAAAGTCAATTCCAGACTACCATTAGCCTTTTCCATACAATTCCATTCAGAACGGGGAGGTACCTTTATGTATAAATGCCCTAGTAGGAGTGGTAAAAGTCTTAAGTGGCTTGTTGAACACTCCCAAGGTGGTAAGTCCCTGAGCGATGACTAAAAGACAAACTAGTTAGAGCCCCACCCTTTATGATTGATTTTTAATAAGCGTCACTCTCAATGAAAGGGATGCACATCGTGTCCTGAAAGTTACTCACCATATGGCTCCCTTCAGATGAGACAAAAATCCTTGACATTGTATAAGTTACTTATTTTTACTTGTAGCTTTTTGGGGAGAGGGTGATTTGGGTTATCCTTCCATTCTAGGAGGCCTCTATCCATCCTCTCTCAAAGATGAGTGCAAACACCCCATAAACATGTCCCTCCACTTGAGTTGATGGAGATTCTAAGTTGTGGGCCTGAGCATCACACCATTAGCCATTGACCTCAGGGTAGGAAAGTGTTTTATGTGTGTGAATTATATTTGATTTGTGCTAGACCCATGGAAATTGAGGTGGATAACCTCTAAACATACACATTATGATAAAAAAAATTGACACTCAGATAGCCAAGATACTATTTTTAGGTTGTTTATTATATTTTCCATCAAATTTCACAAAATCCAAAATGAAAAATTAGTCAAACTAGGATAAAACACTCTATTCACTGCATTTTTCATTGTTTACCACAATTGCTTCTCAGAAAATCATATCTACTAAAAACAAGTGCACCATAATTGATTCTTGAAATAACACATTTGATAGGTTGTGCACCACATTTGATAGTTGATAGATTTTTTTAGGGAATTCTGGAGCAATCCTACTTCTGATCAATTTTTTACTATAATCTTCTTATCAAACCACATACTTGCCAATATTAGATCTATCATTTCACTCCATTCATTTAGCTTGCCATTATATTAGTTGCATACATCATAGGTCAATATTTAGGTCTCATTATATTTCATACACTTTTGTAGACCTTAGATTTGGAAATTTATCAGACTTTTGATCAAACCATAGTTACAAATTTAGAATGTCTTGACCTTTTCATTTCATCAATCAAGTCCTTGTCCTTTAAGTTGGTCCTTTAAATTCATATCTAGTTTGAGGCCACTTTTTCAACTATCATTACTTTAGTCTTAGGTCTTGATAATCAAGTTTTCCACTTTGGACTATCTTAGTTTGGTTAGTAACCTCTTTTTAGGTCAACCAAAAGTGCTTAGTCTTCATACCATAACATTAGTCATACCACACCCTTCATAACAAAATTACATTGTAATTACACTTGCATACTTTAGTAATAAACTTACCATAGATTTTTTATCATAAGTGACATTATAACATCTCAATTTCATCTATTATCACTTGGTGCCTTAATCTTGATCTTAGTCACATCCTCATTTAGCATTTCTTATATATTGAAAAATACCAAAAATATAGTATAGTCTCCTTGCATTGTCATCCAAAGGTCACAAGTCTTATAGGTTCATCACTAAGTTTCCGTATCCATCTAAACCATCCCATTATCCATCCTAATTAAAAATCACCACAATGTCTTCAATTTACCTTGATATTCATTGTAGTCAAATTGAATATCAATTACTCCACAATGGTCAATACCAAGAAGCCATAAACTTCAAAAGACAATTCACTTATTTTCTATACCAGTCAACCACAACCCATAGTCAACCACCCACATACACTTCTTACCAACAATCCATAAGGCCTAGTCATTCATCCACCTACCCTCACTATCAAGAGTCACTTGACACAATCCATACCATTGATCCCCAACAAAAGTCCATTAATCATCCTTATCCTAACTTTGATAAGGGAAACCAACCTTCCACTAATTCATTCCAAGCCTCCACATCCTATCCTAATCCATCATCCATTAATCCATTCCAAGCCTCCACATCCTATCCTAATTCATCATTCACTAATCCATTTCAAGCCTCCATATCCTATCATGATCCCTCATCCACTGATTGTCATATCTCAATTTCATTGCTTGCATTTAATAATGATTGAGTTAATTGAAATATGTGGAAAATGGAATTTATCATTTATGGATATGATAAATCTGATAGTATTTAAAAAAATAAATATCTTTCAATTTTATGATTTAAAAGAATTATTTTGAAAGGATTGTCGATTAAGGATTACTAAAAAAGTTGGCAAGTGCAAGAATGTGTGTGTGTGTGTAGGAATAGGAATTGAAGAATGAGAACTTGGTTGAGCTAGGAATTCTTAGCTCAATGACAAAACAATAAGCAAGAATGGAATTTGGAATCTCACACACCATAGTCGATTATGATATATGCATTTATCTATAATCGATAAATATCATTCTTGTTTGTATGGATTGAAAATTAGGTTGAATAAGAAATCTTTTGAAAGAAATAAATCTAATGCATCCTTGTCTTACTATGTCTATCTCAAGTTTGATAAACAATTGTATTGGAAAATTCACTTTAACACATACCATAATCATAAGGGAAACAATTGTATTATTTGTTCTTTTTAATAAATTTTAAAATAGATTCTTAATAGAAGAAATGGAAAAAAAATATGATAAAAAATGTATGTTTGTGCAAAATTTACATAGGTATATATATATGTGTGTGTGTGTATGTATATATATACCTATGTATGTGGGTGAAACCTTATATATAATTATATATATAGATATATAAAATATTACTATAAGTTTTTAGCTATGAGAGTGATGTTTTCATGCGTAACTTCCATATTGAATGAGAAGGAGCCGACCCCTAAAAGCTCAAAAATGGGAGGAAGTGGGTGGATAACTAATAGTGGCATGAGAAAAGAAATGATGACCACCAACTCCAAAGATAGTGAGAAAGATATTCTCGGTCAAAGGGGCAATTTGATGGAAAAAACTAGCAAAAAGTAGGAGATTTTAGAAGGAAAAATAGACAAGGAAAGGGGAACAACTAAATAGGGAGTTGTTCCCAATTTACACTGAGAAAAAGCACTAAGATTTTTGCATCAAAGAGGAGTAATCTCCATGGCACATTTTTTGTTTCCTTTTTCTATTACTCAAAATTTGTTCACATTCTCTATCTTGTAGAAGTTGAGCATTTTATTTGTGTTGATTTGCTTAAAAATAGTGCTCTTGTTATGTAAAACCCATGGCTCTGAATTAGTGTTTATGTCACTATTTAATCAACCCCAATTTCTATATCTGCTAGCCCTATTTAGGGTCAAGCCACCAGGTTAAGCTTTGTTCTTTTGGACACCTAGCATGCATGAGTATTGGGTCAATACCCACGTCGGGTTCTTGCCTGCATGTAGCGTTTTCTTTGTAGTCATAGTTGTTTGACCTAACTTATGATATGCATTTCATTATCAGGGTAAACCCTACCTTGGTATATTTTATTTTTTTTGAAAGACACCATTTGGTGTTTGATTCATGATTTTTGAATTATTAAATGGCCAAACAAATATTACCATTCGATTGTTGTTATTTGTTTTAGCACTTCTAATCGAATAGTTTATATTGTTTCATTATTTTTTCCATCGATGAACAAAATGCATCGATTAATCCCTTTTTATGATTATTGCACCCACCATTCAGTGTGGTTTTTGTGGTGATTTGATCCTTGTTATAAGCATGGGCCAAATGATGAATTCATCATCCCTATTTTATTTTTATGATGTGTCGAACAACTTCATTTTAATCTATTTAACATGAGGGTTATGAATGATGTTATCATTCAAAGATAACACACAATAGAATGTTGTAAATGTTCCATACTTGATAGTAATGCATGAGGATATACTGTGTTGCCAGTGTTGGTCCATCTCAGGCTGTGAATTCATGAATCTTTGAATAATATTTTTCATTCAAAGTATCTATATGTATATATATAGAGAGAGAGATACACTATTGTTTTATTCCAAAGTTTGAAGGTTGATAATACTCTATTTCTCATAGATAAAGGATTCCTTTACCATATGTTCAACTGAACTATAACACAAAAGATAATGGGTAGATGAAGATACTTAATGATAATCAACATCATGTTATTGATTACATGATAACATTATTATCAGTATCTTTATGTGAACATTAATACTATTAGAACCGAGAAATCAATATTATTGTGATATGATTCTTGAATGAATAAAAATGTGGAGAGTTAGAATTGAACGTTTTATGGACCTATTTTGGTTGGAAATGGAATGAATACATAACCTTTTATTATCTCACACTAAAGGATTTTTTTGTCATAATTTTCTCTAATCACTGGAATTAATTATTCTTGATCTCATAAATCATCCATGTTCCATTTTGAATTGATTTAAGATCCATATGAGACAAGTGACTATTGTTTAAATGATTCCTTTGTAATTTAATTGAGTTTAGTTGTTATAAAAAGGTCAAATGGAATACTTGAATAAATTTGTTATATTTTTTTTAAATATGGAAAGCCTATATGTAGGGAATTTTTTTGTTTATTATTTAGAATGTATACACATATTCCAACTATGTTCATTTCCAAACACATACGTGTACATGCATAAATGTTTCATTTATGCATGTGCACATACATGTGGTATACCATATAATTCATCTTGAATTACTCATTGATTAAGATTTTTAAACTTTATTTTCAAAGGTAATAACTGTAGAAATGGAACAATGTTGAATTACAAAATGAGTCTTAATAGAAAGTCTAGCATCATGCCCCGGATCCCTATTCCGATACCTATCATCTTACCCAATAGCATCTTCGCTACCATCATAGGAAGCAAGGGAACCACCAGCCTATAGTTGACGCAACATTCGTTGAAGCAGTAGTCTTCAAGTAAGCATCCCAGTTAACAAGGTCGAAAGCCAATAGTTGAAGCATTGCCCTCAGCACGATAGGTAAGGGCATTCCTTTGCGTAGTTCCATTTCCGGATCCAGAGCCTATTCCTTTTCCTATCATAGCTACCATTCCGGGTGGGGGGGGGATTCTAGAGATAGCCGATGCTGTTCCAAGTCCAGTTGATGGAGATTGATACCCAGAAGCAACCAGCGTAGATACGGGGGTGGAACCCATTGATTCAGTAGTTGAAGTAGTCAACCCAGCATGGGCATAGGAAGTTGACCATTTTAAAGGAATAGATCCAATTCAGGTGGTGTATATCCATATCCCGTGGAAGCACCCGTTTCAAATTCAATTGACCGAGTTCAGGCTTCAATAGCAAGGACAAAGGATGCGGGAGCAAGGGCATCACCACCAATAGCACCCATTAAAGTAGACCTATAATCTATAGGGGGTAGTCTATTCAGTTCCAGGCGCAATAGATATTTCCGAAGCCATAACCTCGCACAGATACAGTCGAAGAATCGCCTTAAAGGTAGTACCTGTATGCAGAGCACGTGAGATCGAAAAGGCGTACGTGATACGAAGGTTCAGATGACAAGATGTGGTAATGGCATGATTATGTCCTTTCAGGAATCAACTTGCATAGGCATCTTAGATAGATGTATGATGAATAGATGAATGGTTATACTAGATTTAGATGGAATATTCGTTGATAATATTGAAATGGAATGATACAAAAATTCAATGGTAGACTGTAGAAAACTAGAATATGATGCTAATAGATGGTATAAAAATGGAGGGATACCCCTTTGATATGATGCGATTTTCTTCCGAGAATGGGTGTCAGAGAGTGTATATTTTCTTTTCCAAATCTGACTGAAGTTGCATTTTATGTAGCATGTTCTTGGCCAAGCTTTGTTGTCATTTTATTTATTGAATAGACTATTAATACTTATCCTCTCTATTGTACCTTTTTTTATTTAGCTAATATGGAACTTGCATATTTTAATAGTAGATAGAAGTGCATGTAGTTAGTCATGCACAAATTCCACCTTGCAAAATATATCTCTTGCTAAGTGTTCAGTGCAAGGTTGGGTATTTTTTGATTAACTAAAGAATTTTGGGAAAGAATTGTTTCATGGTTGGGTAGAAAAGCACCTCAACCATGTTCTCATCTACTAGTGGAGGTGAGCTATCGAAAATGAATCATATTAGAATTCTATTTATGTATTTGTATCATTGATGTAATTGATTAAATTGATGTAATGGATGTATTTTATTTATTTGATGTATTGACTTGAGGTGTTTGAGTGCCAAGTCCAACTTGTAAATTTACTATTGACATTTGGAAATGAATATATCTTTAGATTTATTTTATTTTTTTATAAACTTGAAATTGATAATATAAATAGCTATTGAATTTATGTCATAAATTTTATATTCATATTGTCAATTCTTAATTTATTGAGGAAAATTTAGTTGGGCATGTTACATTTGGTGTCAGAGCTCAAGGTTCATCTCTATGCTTATGAGCCCACAATGGTTGAATTAGGGAATAATAGACCCTTAACTAGATTTGAGTTACCTAGAGAATAACCAATCTGAATTGGTTGTAGGAAATGGTAAGGTCCAAGTCAAGAAGAAAGAAGGTAAAAAACATTAAGGATTGGAAGAAGCTAGTCATTATCAAATAAAATCCCAAACCCGAGAACCAACTCAAGATTCCTAATGATGAAATTCTAACACATGCCCTCACACATTTGAAGTTGAGATAGGAAAAAAGATTGAAGAGTCCAAATGAACTCCTAAGGCTAAGAAACCCTTCGTATTTAGAGATTGGCCAATAGGATGTGGACCTAACACACCTTTGTTGACTAAAGAGGAGAAGGAGTGCCTGCGTGCACATCCTACCTCACCTAAGAGGGATGATATAAATTTGGATGAGGATCTAGAGGATTGTCCTCTTTTTTCATAATTAGGGAACTGCTTAGAATGGAAAAAATATTGTAAATAAGGATTAGTGTAAATAAAAAATTTAATATAAATAAAATCTTTTTATTGTTTAAGAGCACAAAACTTGAAGGCTTGTCTTGATGTGAATGAATGCGTATATCTCTTTTAGATTACATATTGTGTGCATAGTATTGTATAGATGCAATAGTTTAAATGTAAAACCTTGTGTTAAGATATGCTAAACATGATTATGGCGTAGGTCAAGAGTGAGTCATTATGGTGACCACCAGACAAGAAGTGGGTAGTAGAAGACAAGAAAATGGTCCAAGAAAGAGGCTAGACAAAATCTTGGAACTCTTGAACTAGCAAGAAACTGGAATGGACCATTTGGAACAAGAGGTTTGAGGGGTGTGAGAAGATTGAAATCTTAGGAATAAGGTAATTGACCAAGGAGAAAGGGCCCAAGGGGATTTTAATCGAGGTCAAATTGAGGAAGAACTAGGGAAAGATCTTAAGAGGGTGGCACCATCGAAATTTGATGGCAAGGCCATCAGAGATGGGGAAGAGGCCTGTATCATAGAGATGGAAAAATACTTTGGGCTCTACAACCTATCAGACCAAACAAAGGAGGCTTGGGCTACATATCAATTGTTTGGAGAGGTAGATACTTGATGGAGCAACAAGAAGGTAGAAGGGAGACTTCTACAAGAGGAGATCACTTGGTAGATTTTCCTCCAATCTTTCAAGAAGAGATGGCTACCACAACTTTTCTTTGATTAGAAGATGACTAAATTTTAGAATCTAACCAAGGGTGGCCTAGAAATAGTTTAGTATTGGGATAAGTTTACCAACTTGCTCAAGTATGTGCCATAGTATCAATCTGATGAGATTTTCTAGATTCAAAAGTATATATTAGGATTGAGACCCTACATTTCAGTTGAAGTGGATCTTCACAATCCTCTTATTATGGAAAAACCTTTTGAGAAGGCCATTAAGCAAGAAAAAATCTCCAGCAGTTGTCCAATCTTCGCAAGGGTTTAGACTCCAAGCCTCGGTTCATAAACAAATTTTTTTGAAAGAGTGATGAACATAAGTGAAATAAGTCCCATTGGATTAGAAATTTGAAAAGGGAAGGTGACTCTCTAGAAAATGAAGAAGGCAACCAAGGAAAAAGGAATAAAATGGCTAACAAGAGCAATGATAGCTTTAACTGTAACTAGAGGTACTCAAAAGATGATAGGTTTGGAGATCAAAAAGGACCATGTGATGGATGTTACACTTGTGGGGGAGACCATTAAGCATCTAATTTCCCTTAGAAGTTGAATTCAAAGAAGGAAGGAAACCGACAACAGACCTTGCAACACAAGATCCATGTGGTGGTGGATAATAGGCAAGCAAAGTACCATGCTTCTTCGATATGATTGATGGGTAAGCTCTATGGCCAAAAAATTTCTATTTTGATAGATACTAGGTCAATTGAATGTTTTATAGACCCTAGAATGATTTCTAAGTTGTGCATTCAACCTGGATATCTAGAAAACTCATGGTCTATTTATTATGGGAATCGAGAAAATCAGGAAGTAGATTCAAGTTTCTTTTGTAGTGAGTTAGAACTTCCCAACTTCTTGACTCAATTTGACCTTTATGTGGCACCATTAGGGTCCCATGATGTAATCCTGAGAATCAACTAGTTAACTAAGCACAAAGCCATTATAAGTTGTGACGATAAGATGGTGATTTGTATGGATGACTATAGGTACTCGATTAAGATACATGGGATATAAAGACCCTTGAAATTTAGGTATATTCTAGCTATGTAGCTCAATAGGGCTCAGAGGAGGGGTTGTGTCATTTATGTTGTGCATTTTAGTGAACCTGACAATGAGAAACCATACCTAGATGATTATCCAATCCTTGAGGAATTTCAAGATGTGTTTTGTGAAGATCTCACTAAGATGCCTCCAAAGAGAGAATTTTATTTCTCCATCGATCTTGTGCTAGGAGCCAAACCTTAGTATAAGGCCACATACAAGATGAACACCATAGATCTTTATGAATTGAAAGCCTAGTTACAAGAGTTGTTATGCAAGGGGCTTATTAGACCTAGTGTGTCACCATGGGGAGCACCAGTTATCTTTGTGAAAAAGAAGGATGGAACCTTGCATTTGTGTATTGACTATCATATGTTGAACAAGGAAACCATCAAGAATCAATATCCCCTTTTGAGGATGGATGACTTATTTGATCAAATGAAGGGAGTGACAATATTCTCAAAAATAGAACTCAAATCTGGTTATCACTGGTTGAGAATAAAGGAATAAGATATTCCAAAGATGGATTTTAAAACTCAGTATGAACATTATGAGTTCACCATCGTACCATTTGGATTGACCAAGAAACCCACAATCTTCATGAATATTATGAACAATGTGTTCTGGGACTGTTTGGATGATTTTTTCCTAATATTTATAGATGAAATTTGGGTTTATTCCAAGTCTATCGAGGAACATGATCGACACTTGATGATAGTTTTATAGCATCTAAGGGAATAGAATATTTTTGGAAAGCTATCCAAGTTCTTGTTTTATCAGGATAGAGTGCACTACCTAGGCCACATTATCTTAGCTAAGGGAGTCTTGATGGATCCTAAGAAGATAAAAGAAATTATGGAGTGGCCAGTGCCTCAAAGTGTAATAGAGGTGTAAAGCTTTAAGGGTCTTTCTAGATATTATAGAAAACTTGTGCAAGGGTTTTCTAAAATTGATGACCCAATAACATCTCTCCAAAAGTAAGGAAAGAAGTTTGAGTGGACCAAGAAGTGTGAACAAGCTTTCCAACTCCTAAAGGAGAAGCTCACAATAGCCCTAGTGCTAATTATTCTAGATCCCAATGGTAAATTATTAGTGATCATGGATGCTTCAAGAGATAGAGTAGGAATAGTGTTAATACAAGAAGGGAAAGTAGTGGTGTATGAGTCTAGGAAGCTAAAACAACATGAAGTAAATTATGCACCACACGATCTAGAATTAGTAGCTATAGTACACACCTAGATGTGGAGACATTATCTTTTGGGAAATTATTTTGAGCTCAAAATGGATCATTTAGGATTGAGATACATCTTCACTTAACAAAACCTTAATGCAAGGTAGAGGAGAGGCTATAACTCCTTAGCAAGCATGACTTCAGAATTGAGTATATAAAAGGAAAGGAAAATCACATGGTAGATGCTCTTAGTAGAAGAAGTCATCTGGTAGCCATGCCCTCTATGAGATTTAATCAGAAGCAACAAGTGATGCAACACTTGCAAGGTGATGAGCTTTATGAAAGAGTGAAAAAGGCTCTAGAAGAAAATCCATTAGACCATAGATTCAATGGGTATGAAATTGAATTAGGTAGTACCTTAAGATACCAGAGGCAGTTGTATATTCCATATTTTGGAGAGCTTAGGAAGCTAGTCCTAGAAAATTCCACAATGCACCATATTCTAGACACCCCAAAGTTACAAAGATGATCACAAAATTGAAAACCTTGTATTATTGTCTAAAAATCAGGAAGGACGTAGTGGAATACATAGCTAGATGCTTGGAACGTCAACAAGTCAAGGCTAAGCATGTGCATCCAGCAAGGCTCCTTTACCCTCATGATATACCTGAGTACAAATGGAAAGTGATCCATATGGAATTTGTATAGGGGTTACCTCTAAGTAAGAAAATACATGATGTCAATCTAGTAGTAGTTGATAAGTTGACTAAGGTGGCAAATTTTATTCTAGGGAATGTTAAGGATGGATTCTTCACCTTGGCCAAGAAATTTGTCCAAGATATCTTCCATTTGCATGGAGTGCTAGAAAACATTATATTTGATAAAGATACACATATGACATCAAGGTTCTAGACAACCATGAATGCAACATTGGGGACTAAGTTAAATTCCAGTTCATCCTATCATCCTTAGATCGATGATCAAATTGAGAGAGTGAATCAGGTAGTAGAAGATATGCTATAAATGTACTATATGGATCAACAGTATAAATGGCAAGAGCATCTACTACTAGTGGAATTTTACTTTAACAACTCCCATTATGCATCCTTAGGTATGAAACCTTTTGAGGCTCTGTATGGGAAAAAGTGTCATACTCCCATCGATTTAGGTAGACTAGAAGACATGATCATAGTGGGACCTGGAATGCTAAAAGAGATGGAAGAGCAAATGAGGCTTATCAAGAGTAGACTAAAGGAGTTGATAATAGACGAAGGAGATATGTAGACAGGAATAGAACCTTTAGACAATTTTCAGATGGGGGTAAGATATTTTTAAGAGTCAAGTCACAGAAGATCTTGATTACCTTTGGGAAATCATCCAATTTGGCTTTGAGATATGTGGCCCCATTTGATGTGCTGGAAGTAATCAACTCGGTTGCATACAAACTTGCTCTACTGCCTACTCTAGCTCAACTCCATAATGTGTTTCATGTTTCTTTGCTTAAACTATACCATTCAGATGCATCTCATATACTTGATTGGAATTTTTTACATGTGGAGGATCCAGAAGTGGTTCTAGTGGATCCCATTAGAATTCTAGATAGATGTAACGTCAAGTTATGAAACATAGACATTATTCAATATAAGGTCCAATGGGATTGACATTCTTAGGATAGTGCTACATGGGAGGATGTGGAGGAAATAGAATGGTCCTTCCCTCATTTGCTTTCTTAGAAAGACTATTGATGGTTTACTATAAATTATTGTTTAGTTTTTTTTTATTTGTATGTTATGATGTTTTGGTTGGAAAACAGTATGATTTGATGAACATATGTGAATCAATTTTTTCTTATCGGACATCAGGACAATGTCTCTTTCTAGTGGGGAAGGATATCATATCTCAATTTCATTGCTTTTATTTAATAATGATTGAGTTAATTGAAATATGTGGAAAATGGAATTTATCATCTATGGATATGATAAATGTGATAGTATTTGAAAAAAAATCTTGTAATTTTATGATTTAAAAGAATTATTTCATAAGTATTATTGGTTAAAGGTTACTGACAAAGTTGGTAGGTGTAAGAATGTGTGTGTGTGTGTAGGAACAGGAATTGAAGAATCAGAACTTGGTTGAGGAAGCAATGCTTAGTTGGATGACAAAATAGTAAGCAAGAATGGAATTTGGAATCTCACACACCATAGTAGATTATGACATATGCATTTGTCTATAATTGATAAATATCATTCTTGTTTGTATGGATTGGAAATTTTGTTGAATAAGTGATCCTATGAAAGAAATAAATCTAATGCATCCTCATCTTACTATGTCTATCTCAAGTTTGATAAACAATGGTATTGGAAAATACACTTGAAAACATACCATAATCATAAAGGAAATGATTTTATTATTCATTCTTTTTAATGAATTTGAAAATAGATTCTTGATAGAAGAAATGGAAAAAAATATAATAAAACATATGTTTGTGCAAAATTTTAATAGGTATATATATTGATATATACACATATATATGTGGGTGAAACCTTATATATATAAGTATATATATAGATATATAAAATATTACTATAAGTTTTAAGCTATGAGAGTGTTGTTTTCATGTGTAACTCCCATAATGAATGAGAAGGAGCCAACCCCTAAAAGATCAAAAATGGGTAGAGGTGGGTAGCTAAGTAATAGTGGCATGGACAAAGAAATAATGACCACTAAATCCAAAGATAGCGAGAAATATATTCTTGGTCAAAGGGAAAATTTCATGGAAAAAACCTAGCAAAAAGCATGAGATTTTAAAAGGAAAAATTGACAAGGAAACGGGAACGATTGAACAAGGAGTTGTTGCTAATTTACACTAAGAAAAAGCACCAATATTTTTGCATCGAAGAGAGGTAATCTTGATGCTGCATTTGATGTTTCCCTTTTCAGTTGGTTGGCATTTATTTGCATGCTCTATCTTGTAGAAGTCAAGCATTTTACTTGTGTTGATTTTCTTAATAAAAAGTGTTTTTGTTATGTAAAACTCATGGCTCTGGATTAGTATTTATGTCACTATTTAATCAACCCCCATTTTTGTCTCTACTAGATTTGTTTGGGGCTGAGCCACCAAGATAAGCTTTCTTTGTTTAGATACCCAACATGCACGAGTATCGGGTCAATACCCATGTTGGGTTCTTGCCCGCATGTATCATTTTCCTTGTAGCCATGGTCATTCGATTTGGCTTATGATGTACATTTAATTTTCAGGGTAAATTCCACATTCTATATTGTATTTTCGTGGAAAGACATTATTTTGTGTTTGATTTATCATTTGTGAACTATTAAATGGCTGAACATATATTACTATTCAATGGCTACTACTTTTTTTAGCACTCTGTGAGTTCCTAGCTATTGCTAGCTGAATGATTCATATAATTTAATTATTTTTTCCATCGATGAACAACATGCATCAATTAATCATGTGTTATGATTATTGCACCCACCATTCGGTGTGGTTTTTGTGGTGATTCAAGCCCTGCTATAAGCATAGGCCAAACGATGAATTCATCATCCCCATTTTATTTTTATGATGTGTCAAACAAATTCATTTTAATCTGTTTAACATGAGGGGTATGAATGATGCTATCATTCAAAGATAACCTAGAGAAAAATGTTGTAAACATTCCATACTTGACAATAATGCATGAGGATATATTGTGCTACCAATGTTGGGCCATCACAGGCCATGACTTCATGAATCTTTGAATAATATTTTTCATTCAAAGTATCTATATGTATATATATAGATAGACATACACTGTCATTTTATTCCAAATTTTGAAGGTTGATAATACTTTGTTTCTCATAGATAAAAGATTCATTTACCATATGGTTGACCAAACCATAGCATAGAGGATAGTGGGTAGATGAAGGTACTTAATGATAATCGAGATCATGTGATCGATTACATGATAATATGCTTATTGGTATCTTTATGTGAACATTAATACTATTAGAACAGAGAAATCAAAATTATTGTGATATGATTCTTGAATGAATAAAAATTCAGAGAGTTAGAATTCAATGTTATTTGGACCTATTTTGGTTAGAAACAAAATGAATACAAAACCTTTTATGATATCAAACTAAAGGATATTTTTATGATAATTCTATTTAATCACTATAATTGAGTTTTCTTGATCTTGTAAATCATCCATGTTCCATTTTGAATTGATTTAAGATCCATATGAGACAAGGGACTATTGTTTAAATTATTCCTTTGTAATTTAATTGAGTTTAGTTGTTATAAAAAGGTCAAATGGAATACCTGAATGAAGTTTATATTTTTTCTGAATATGGAAAACCTATATGTAAGGAATATTTTCCTTTACTATTCAGAATGTATACGTATATTGCAACTATGTTCATTTCTAGGAATATATGTGTACATGCATAAATGTTTCATTCATGCACATGCACATACATGTGATATACCTTCTGATTCATCTTGAATTACTCATTGATTAAGATTGTTAAACTTTGTTTACAAAGGAAATAACTATAGAAATGAAATATTGTCGAATTGTAATATGAGTCTTAATAGAAAGATAGATGTATGATTAATAGATGAATGGTTATACCAAATTTAGATGGAATATTTGTTGATAACATTGGAATGGAATGATATGAGAATTCAATGGTCGAATATAGCACACTAGAATATGATGCTAATAGATGGTCTATAAGGGAGGGATACCCCTTTGATATGATGAGATTTTCTTCTAAGAATGGGTGTTGGAGAGTGTAGATTTTCTTTTCCAAATCTAACTAGAGTTTCATTTTATGCAACATGAGCTTGGCCAATCTTTGCAGTCATTATATTTACAAAATAAAATGTTAATATTTAGCATTTGTTTGTTGTACTTTTTTTATTTACCTAACATGTAACTTATATATTCTAATAGTAGATAGAAATGCATGTAGTTAGGCACACATAGATTCCACCTTGAAAACTATATCTCTTGCTAAGTGTTTTGTGTAGGGTCAGGTATTCTTTCACTAACTGCAGAATTTCAGGGAATCATTGCTTTGTGATTGGGTGGAAAAGAACCTCAACCATGTTCTCATCCACCAGTGGAGGTGAGCTATCAAAAAGGAATCATATCATAATTCTATTTATTTATTCCTATCATTGATGTAATTGATGTAATTGATGCATTTGATGTATTGAATTTGAGGTGTTTGAGTGCCAAGTCAAACTTGTTAATTGACTATTGACATTTGGAAATGAATATATATTTATATTTATTTTATTTATTTATGGACATGTATGAAATTGCTAAATGGAAATAGCTATGGAATTTATGTCATAAATTTTATGTTAATAATGTTAATTCTTAATTTATTGAGGAAAATTTAGTTGGGCATGTTATACTAATCCATTTCAATCCACTCCATCCCAATCCAAAAATCCACCCAAGAAAATCACATTCATGGATGATCTCATTAGCTACATAAAAGAGAAAGCTAGGAAATCTAATCGCATTGCTAATCCCAAACCATCCAACCATTTGTCACCATCATGCCCTCAATTTTCTACCAATCTTGAAAATGATCTTGCTATTGAAACTAAATCATTGTCATATTAAAATCCTAAATCCATCAAAGAAAATCCTATCATTTCCCAAAATCAAATTCCATTGCCTAAATCTTGGGATATATGTCAAGTGGAAAGTCCAAAGAATGACGAAATGAACTCCAAGAAAAATCTAGATCAAGTTACCCAAAAAACACCTATATATGCTCGTGATATCCAAATTAATCCAATCTCTGATCAAGATCCCATTCTCAATCATGTCATCCAAGATAAACCTATCTTTGATCAAGATCCTACCATTGAACAAGAAATCCAAAATGATCGCCTCATTGTTCTTTATAACATTCATGATAAAAAATTTGAATTTGATCCTATCTAAACTCCAAACACCTCCATTTCCCAATATGAGACACTTTCCTCCTTTGGACACATATATAATCAAACAAATTATATGGACAACATTCATGAAGAACATAAAAAGGCTACTATGGATCAATAAGAACATAAAGAAGCTATTGTGGATCAAGTCAAATAAGAATAAACAAAGGATACCATGGATCAAATCGACATCCCAAACGATCAAGAAGAAACAAGAATGAAAAATGATAAAGCTAAAATATCCTATCAACTAGGATCATCCACTTTTATCAAATCAGGCTTTCTCATAGAGGAGAAAATTCCAAGTAATAGTTTCTACATACAAAATGATGGGTTCATATCTTTCTTTGAAATTAAAAAATACCCTATCACAAATAGAATATTTTAGAGCATGCAGTATCAAAGAAGAGGAGTAGTCCTACATGAGCAAGGAACTCAAGAACCAATACAATTTTATGAAAATCCTTGACATCAAGGTCTTGGCTATTCTTCAATCAGAAAATCAAATGATGTTAGTGATACCTCCATGATATTAGGGGACACTTTATCCAATACAAACATCAAAATGGGGGCCATGAGTAGTCCTTGTCATAAGGTTGTTGCCAACACTCCTTCCATCAATATCATAAACCATCATTCCATCATAATTAAACCAATCAATTGGAACCAACAAAAATAAAAGTCTTACAAGTGTAAATTCCAAAATCAAATATCAAAGGCTACTGAATACAAAAATCCAAGTGGAGAAATAAAATTACAATAGATTCTAAAGAAAAATGGATCAAGTAAAGAAAAATATTTCAATGCCAATATCCAATCCAAAAGTGGAGCCACAAGAAAAGAGGTATCCCACATATAACAAATGTCCACCTCCTTCAAAATGGTCATCATACAAGGTATATTAATGTGATGGTTCCAAACACTATCCCAATCACAATTCCAAAATCCATCATTCACCATCCCAAGTTTGGAAAATAAAAATTGCTACATCCAAATGTCCAAATAATCCTTCCACACCTACCATCATCCATCATAATCCAAAATATTGTCTACATTCCAAAAATCCTACTTCAAAAATCCGTCACATCTTGGTAGAAACTCTTTATTATAAGGACTCCCATGGATCTCTATCACAATGTGTGTATTTCAACAAAGCCAAAATTAGTATAAGAAAGGATCACAATAACATCAATGCATTGTATGCAAGTGTTATGATCCTAACAAGACAACTAATCTATAAAGGGACCACTATTGGCATGTCATGACACCAACATTTGCATCAACACCATCAAAGGATTCTGAACAATCAATGATCATCCAAACTATCAAGTCCATATAAATAATTTAAAACATCAAAAAATCATCAGCTTGATGAAAATTTGGCAAACATGCATCATGTGTAAGAATAATTATCTATGTGGACCATTACACTTGGGAGAAATTGTCTCATATCCCATGCCTTTCTCATGATATTTTCATCTATCCATTTCATCCATATCATTCCCATCCATTTTACCACCTACCTTGATCTTGGTAATGACTGACGTACAAACATAAATCATGCTTTGGGAAAACTATTGACATGTCTATCCTTTGGTTATACGCTACCCATACAATATCCTGTCATTGCCTTCATAGTATTATCCAAACCCATACCTTGGAGAAAATTTTGTACTCCTATGCGACATATTCCTTTGAGATCATATTATAATTCTTCCAGCCAATAATCGTCATGTCTCCTATCCTTTATCAAAATCAATCCATTATCCTTCCATACCTATTGTTGGAATTTCTTTTCCCTTGTCATTTGTTTAAGGATTTTAATCCACTTATCCAAGTTCCCTCCATAATCACATCTAGTCATAAGGTAAGTTATTCCAAATGCAACAAGCCTAATCCATACAATCTTTCCATGCAACCTAGCACATCATCTAAAACATTCCTTGGATTTGTTTCTAGCCTTGTTGCAAACCTTTATCCTTTAGTCACATTATCATTAGTGGGATATGTCTCCATTTTTTCTGGATGCGTCCTTCCCATGTCAACAACATCATCATCATCACCTGTCAATTAGTTTTCAGCTTGACTAGGGGCAAGATCATTTTTGTCCTTGGATCCTTGTGCATGCCTACTCGCTTTCTTGTAGGCATCTTTCACATGCATTTTTCACAATCCTTATAGTTACCATCCATAAAAAACTCTCACCGATCTATAATAACACTTTGTTGTCCTAACCATGTCTTGAAAATGATTGACATTTCACATCTTTCACCTTCCATGTCCACCCACAATAAGCCTTATCCAATTACATCCTCAATAAATTGGTCCTATGCCCGACTAGGGGCAAGTACTTAACTTATCTCGTGAATGGATCCTAGACTTGATATTGGAGGTCACTATAGAAAAAATCCAAAAAATCATAAAACATTCAAATTTAAAAAAAAAAATCAAATATTTCCAAAAAGCTAAAAAATAAAAACATGCCAAAAATCCAAAAATAAAAAAAATCAAATGTTTTGAAAAATCAAAAAAATCAAAACATGTCAAAATCCAAAAAAACATCCAAATAACCATCAAAAATCCAAAAAAAAAACCAAATAACCTTCAAAAATCCCAAAAAAAAAGTTAGTGTCAAGTTAGTCATGTCAATCAAAGTTCAGTCAAACTACATTGCCTCTATGTGTATAACATAGGCAAGGACATCAGTCGATGAGCCCCCAAGGCACTAGGTCAATCACGAGTCAACTTTCAATAAACAAAACATAGTCAAGTCCTATCAAACTATGAGGTCTCTACGCATTGTTATATAGGAAAGCCCATCAATTGATGAGCATCTGAGGCCTTCGGTCAATCCTTTAGGGTTTGTCGAGTCAATCATAATAAATCAGACATTTTCATCAAACACAAATAGTCACTTGAGCTATAACCAAATCATGAATCAAATATACAAACTATCCAACTAGTTTTCAAGTCAAATTAGTCAATTGCCTCTAACCTTCCGTGATTTGTTATACTTTTTCAAAAGAACACAAGCTTTGATACCAATTGTTGAATACCTAGAATACTGAGAGGGGGGTGAATTATTATTCCATTAAACCACTCAGCTATAAACCATCCAAATATTAAAACATATTTAACTATAAACAAGCATGAAGACATTGAAAACAACATGACACCATAAGACACATCAACACAATATTTTTACATGGAAAACCCAAAGTGGGAAAAACCATGGTGAGGATTAGCTCAAAATATAATATATCAGAATATAGAGTATTACAAGGGCTCACTACCAGGACACACTATCCTTGAAGGCTCACAACTTGAAATAGTTTGCAAAAAAAGTATGGCTCACTACTAAGTGATGAACTGAGATAAATGCACCTTCCTTGTGCTGGAGTTCAGTTTCAGTGAAGCACAAAAATTGAAACACTTCTCTGCAAGTGTATGAAAAACATCTACCTTCTCGATTTCTCTAAAATTATTCATTCCATTTGGTCATACACACTCTACTCTCATACTTCCACTGCCTCCTCTCATATATATACTATATGTAATCAAGTACATCAATTAGGTCAGCCTAATTGGTGAAACCCCATTTCAAAAAAACTCCTATCAGCATAAACCTCAAAACACTTTCATATTTTCATGATATTAGTCGACATGGACCTATGATGGATCCATTTAACATTTGTAGCACATGCTTAAAATCCTTAACACCAATTCATAATTAGGTCGGCCAAAGCTAGAACTAAAACAAGAAAACTCCAATCATCATCAAAAGTGTAACAAAAAAACTTGTAACACATCAAATTATTCTTTAGACAACATGAATGACTTATCTTCAACACCACAAAAAATATAAAAATCCCGAGAAAATGCGAAATCTCCCACATCAACACACTATACATAAACTCACTATAGACTCCAAAGAAGAATATTGTCATTCATATCTTTTGTATGCCTTCACATATTATCACAAAACTTAGGTGTAAGATGCATCTTATAGTCACAAGCCTATGTACAAAGTCCTGTAGAGAAATCTTTCTTTGAGGTAAAATCTAGACCAAGAAACTAGCATACTGAACCAATATGTAAGCAAAACATTATTTTCCAAACTACTGGTGATAGTATCTTTCCAACCATATTGCCAAGTCAACTGAAATTTTGTCAGTAGATACAAATGATATCAAGATAGACCATAATATTAACTTTTGAAAGAATCTTACAAAATGAGATAATCCAGACCAAAATATCGGATCACCGACTTCCATTACCAAAGCAACAACTAAAATTTACAAGTAATGTACATCATTGATGAACATACAGATTCCATTGTTTGACATAAATGACAACCTTCCAAAACCTACCACCTTCCTAGACTAAACTCTCTCTCTCCAATCCCCTCTCTCACACTCCCTCTCTCTTAGGTCTCTCCCTCAAAATATCCCTCGCACACCTTCTCTGTCTCTCAGGTTTCTCCCTCCCATCCTTACTAGTAACCCTCTTTCTCTGATGTAGTAGTCTCTCTCTCTCTCAAGTCTCACTCCCTCCCACCCTACCTAGAAAAATCTCACTCTAACCCCTCTCTCTCTCTCTCTCTTTCTCTCCCTCCCTCCCTCCCTCCCTCCCTCCCTCCATCTCTCTCCCCCTCTCTCTCTCTCTCCAATTCCCTTTCATAGGTCTTTATATTTCTCTCACCCTCTTATCTCTCTCTTAGGCATCTCTCTGGCCTCTCTCTCAGGTTTCTCTCTGAGGTGTCTTCCACTCCCTCTCTCTCAAAATATTCCTCCCAACCCATTTCCCTTTCTCAGGTCTCTCCCCCCCCACCCTAATTAGATAAATCTCTCCCTCTAAAGTCTCTCTCTCTTAGGTCTCACTCCCTCCCACCCTACCTATACTACTCTCTCTCACTCCAACCCCCTCTCTCACACTCCTCTCTCAAGTCTCTCCCTAAAAATATCCCTCCCACCCCCTCTCCCTCTCTCAAGTCTCTCCCTCCCATCCTAACTAGATAACCCTCTTTCTTTGATGTAGTAGTCTCTCTCTCTCAGGTCTCACACCCTACCACCCTACCTAGAAAAATCTCTCACTTTAACCACCTCTCTCACACTCCATCTATCTCTCCCTCTCATGTATCTCTCTATCTCACTCCAACTCCCTCTCTCAAGTATTTATCTTTCTCTCTCCCTCTCATCTTTCTCTCTCTCAGATATCTCACTCTCGGGTGTCTCCCACTCCCTCTCTCTCAAGTCTCTCCCTAAAGATATCCCTCCCAACCCCTCTCCCTCTCTCAGGTCTCTCCCCCTACCCTAACTAGATAAAACTCTCTCTCTCAGGTATCACTCCCTCCCACCCTACCTAGAATACTCTCTCACTCCAACCCCCTCTCCCTCTCGCAATTATCTCCCTCCCATCCTAACTAGATAACCCTCTTTCTCTGATGTAGTAGTATCTCTCTCTTAAGTCTTATTCCCTCCCACCATACCTAGACAAATCTCTCTCACTCTAACCCCCTCTCTCACACCCCCTCTCTCTCCCTCTCAAGTCTTCTTTCTCTCTCTCTCTCTTTATCTCTCACTCCAACTCCCTCTATTAGGTATTTATCTTTCTATCTCCCTCTCATCTATCTCTTAGGTATCTCTCTCAAGTATCTCTCAGGTCTCTCCCTCAAAATATCCCTCCCAACCCCTTTTGCTCTCTTAGGTCTCTTCTCCCCACCCTAACTAGACAACTCTCTCTCTCCCTCTCAATTCTCTCTCTCAAGTCTCACTCCCTCCCAACCTACCTAGACTACTCTCACTCCAACCCCCTCTCTCATAGTCACTCTCGCTCTTCCTCTCAAGTCTTTCTCCCTCACTCACTCCAACTCCCTCTCTCAGGTATTTATCTTTCTCTCTCCCTCTCATATCTCTCTCTCAAGTCTCTCCCACTTATGGTGGAGGGTTTAATGTATAGTGAGCTACACTCTTTTAGAATCTCCAATGCAGGTAAATGGACTATCCATGTGCAGAAGATGGCATGATTTTGTTCTACATGTAAACTTTAAGCATGGAATGGTTGTGACTACAAAGAGTGTGTTGAAGATTGGTCTATAAGAAGACTAACCTCACTTGACATGTATCAGATCCTGATGGCTCTTCAAATCATGGAGATACAATCATCAATTGAATTTGATCATGTATCAAATCTACTAGAACTAGGTAATATATCTTCTTGCATAGTTAGTACAAAATTCCTAATTTTATCTTACTTTTTTGTTTTATTGTGCTGTTCATTAAATACATCTAATTGGATGAACATATCAATGCAAGGCATGTTTATTCAATGATTATAGATGAATGCAATGAAGAGGGAACATATTATTACCTATGTCTTTGTATCGAGGCCAAAAATAAATTGGAGGCCCTCGTTATAGATGGAGAAAACATAGAATATCCTAGGAGTTTGGTGGTTGTTACTAGAACATGGATTAGAAGGTACCCAGCTAAGAATGCTCTAGTTTGGTTGTTTGAGGACTTTGACACACATTGGAAGATTCTCCACTACTCCAACCTTATCATCATAGCCAACATTCATTTGATCAAATATGGGTACATACTTGCAAACAAGAACTTGTGGAAGGCGTGTGAGTCTAACCTTGAGGTAATACTTGACACAATAAAGAGTAGACCAGGCCTAGATGGTTCATTGGATTGATTTGTAAGTATGCACATTGAATTTGTAAATTCATGTTATTGATCACTATTTATTTCATATTTGGTTAATTTTAGTGTATAAGGATTTCATACAAACATTGGTGAATGATAGTATCTTTATCCATAAAAAATTGGTCATGAATTAACTATCATATTTGATATATTTGATACATACAATTTAGATTTAGTATTTATGTAGAATTTGAGGATGTATACTAGCATTATGAGTGTTTGACTTTACTATTTGGAAGTGTAAGTTTGATTGTACAAGGGTTTGGCATCTACAATGGTCTTGGATTATTGTTAATCTTCTCTTGATACCTTTCAATTAATTATGCATAATGTTCATAGTTCATAGTTTCATTTGTTTGATTTGTTGTGATGTATAGGTATACGTGTTTAGTTATTGTTCTACTTATGACTGTCAATGCATTTTCTTGAAGACTATGATGCATTGAGTACTTACTTCCCCTATGGAGGATAGTGGCATTTGACTATCTTCCATTATTTTATAACACTATTAACCAAAACTCGTGGCTTCCCCCTTTATCTATGGCTGTCCCCTTTTGATCAAGTTGTTGCCCCCTCATTTTGAACTTATGATATACCATTTTTCACACATTTAATCACTCATTTATGATCTTCATATGATTACTTAACTTTCATTTGAGATATTTGTCATATTTCAATGGATTTTATTCAATTTACCATTACTAATGATGATCCCTTGGACAACCCTTAATGACTTGATTTGGCTAGGGTTTTGTTGATGGTTTTTTCTGCACAACAACAACTCAGACAAAATATGATATCCTATCTCTCTTGGAAGGTAAATCTCTATCAGCAAAGAGATGACTCCAAGGTCTCTAATGTGAGGTCTTGACAATGCAATAGAACAACTCAGTGATAAATGTGAAAATGTTGGTAATCACAAGGGGCCTTACAAATGAACAATGCTAAAAATGTACTTTCATCATATGTAGCAATATGGTGATGCTTTCAATCCCAAAACTAACCTAGATAATAAAAGAAATAGCAAAATATGAGGGCTTAAGAGAGATTCTAAAACTAAACTAACCCCTAAGATCAACCACAACAATGATGAATGTTGCAAATGGACAAATCCCCAATGAAACCAATATCTGCTTAATCAAGGACAAGCCTACAACTTCGTAGAAATGGTGCAATCTTCTAAGGAAACTAAAGATTTTTAGACTATGAACATTCATCCACATACCCAGTAAATGACGCAATGTAAAAAAACGTTCATAGTTGAACTTAGCACAAAATAAGACCCAGACTAACTTTACACAACAACTTACAATCAGAAAATTGCAAAAAGTATGGACCGAAGATCGATCAACATCTTTAACATTTTACCATTACATGAAAGAACTGTAAACTAACATCTAACATCTAATACTGAGAATCAAAAACAAGAAACCATAAAACTTTTGAAACATAACACAATGTTTGCCACATCAACAACCCATTTGCATTATTTCTCCATCATTACATAACAATTTCCAATCTCTCTCCTCTTCTACAACTACCAACTTGCAGAATCTAACTTCTAACTTAGCCAATTCTGGCTTTGCAGCCTTTTATCAGCTATTCTCTAACCCCTTACAATAGAGAAGGCACTAGCCTTTTATAGATTTTACAATTCAAATTCAATGGCCAAGATTAAATCAATCCAATGGCACAGATTGCTCATCTAGAAACATCCATCAGTTACATTAGGGTTTTGACATCTAGATACATCATCATCCAATGGGAAAAAGTGGTTACATCATGGAACAATGAGAAAATAATATTCTGCCAGCCTGACATTAATGAGAATTCTGATTGGATGATGAAATTAGCTTCACATGTCTTCCAGAAATTCCTTCTAGCTATAGACAGTTTTGGCATGGATTCATATGTAGGTGCATTTTAAATATTTGATTTGCAAATAAAATCACAGCTTGAAATCTTCCTAGCAGCACAATTTGGGCACATATCCATATGCAACTAGGTTCATTTGAACAACTGGGCACTGATTCATATGTAAATCAGCATTAAAATATTTTCCAGATTTTCCTCTTGGCACGAATCCATGTGCAAGTCCTCTTTTAATTTATTTAGTCCTTAAAAACATATATCATCATTAGTAGCTCATATGTTAAAAATCTAATCCAGATTAAATTTAAAAAGAATTTTGGCCTTTTAAGAAAACTTTCCATTTTCAAAACATTTCCATTTTCGAAAAAAAAAAAAATACAATTTTTTTCTCCATCTCAAGAATTTCATTTTCAAGAACATTTTAAAATTTCAAGAAAAAATTACCATTTTGGAAAAAAATGCATTTCGAGAAAAATTCCATTTTAAAAAAAATCCATTTTTGGAAAATTTCAGGATTTTGAGGGAGGCTTGGAAATTTCAAAAAAAGGAAAATTAGGGACTTCCATTAGGGACAGAAATACCCGGATTTCCAAGCAAGGTCAAAATCCCCTAAACCTCATAACTTTTTTTCTATAAGGAATTTTCAAAAAATTCAAAAAGCAACTTGGCCTAATTTTTCATCCTCTATCCATCGGTTGAAAAATATTTACACATAACATTGAAAATTCACTTCAAAAATCCCCATTTCCAAAATACAAGGCAAGTGAAGAGCCCCCAGAGCCTTAGAATTTTGCCTTCGTCAAACCAAGTCTGGAATTAATCCCAAAATAAGCCCCCAAGAAGAGCAAAACTAAAAATTGACAAAACCAAGGTGTAGAGATGTATAAGAAAAAGAGGGTCCTTGCCTCCAGTGGGGCGTGTGTGCAAAAAGTGCACAATAGGTTTCATTAGGGTGACTATTTTCTACGCATTTGAACACAACATACTACCTTATGGGATTGCTCTTCCCTCTTCAAGACATTTGAAAACTCCACCATGTTTTCTTCTCCATGGACTGGCCTTCAATGCATCTTTTCATGGGTCTCCTTGAAACACCAATGACACCAATGATTGATTTGTGATTGTAAAGGCTATTCATTGTTCATATTAAGTCTTGAAACTCTACCTTGTATCATTGAAACCTTCAAAGTGTCTTATAGTTACTCCCTTTCATAGATGTTATTAGCATTGTCCTCTCACCTTGAATGTGCATACATTGAAAAGTTCCCTTTTATTTGATTCATTGAGTTGCCTACTATCAATTTCATGACTTTTCACCTTTCTTTCATCTGTTATGAAAATCCCTCTTTTCTTGCAACTCAATTAATGACTCATTGGGCACAAACCCTTGAAAATGTAAGGCTATTACTAAAACCTTATTCTACCCTTTTAGGTTTGTGACCATCCTTTATTAGTGATATAATTGTTGTCCTTTAAATTTTCCCTCCTTTAGCCCTTTGACTATTGTCCTTCTTGACCAATATACCTATCATCTTCCTTGCTACCCTTGCTTGTCTCATGGCTTATGGCTTACTCCAGTGAATATGTAAATCTTATTACATCTTAAATCATACCAACACATTTACAAGCTTTACTTATTATTAGTGTTTTTTCATGCTTAAATAGTTTTCTTTTAAATATTTTAGGAATTCTTAGACATGGTTTATTTGAGAAAGATTTTTTTTTTTGCAAATAACACATCAAAGTTGAAGAACAATAAAATTTTAACCATGTAGCAATTATCTAAGTATGTGTTGCTCCATTTGTAACCAATCATCATAGTGGTTTGAACACCATAAACATGTCCATGTGTCAAGTTTTCTATTTAATATCTTATTGAATAGGTTGCAACATGTTTTCATTATTAAATAGTACTTAATTGGTTTATGCAGCAAAGAAGGGGGTTATCTATTTAATTTATAATCTTAAGATGTTTTTTATTTAATATATCTTTACATGTGTGTGTGTGAAGTTGATTCCCTTTATGTATCATGGTCTTGTGTTATGTTGCTAATGATTTCCCCTTAAGAGGATTTGTCCTTCAAATATATGCAAAGTTCATTATGCTTCTCATTTATTATGATTTGTTGCACTATATGAAATCGTTATGCTGCACTAATTGTTGAAAGTATGCTTGCCAAGCATGCCAAGTTTGTCGAAGTCAATAGAATGCTTTAGTAGAGGTAAGATAGGAATTTCCACTTTAGTGATGATCATATTTAGTGCATTTGGTTGATGGCATGCATTGTAAGTTCTTTTTATTCTCTCCCATTACTCCATCTTAGTTCAATTTATATAAAAGGAGTGCACTCCAACAAAAGGAACCAAAAGCATCTAATCCATTTATAAGACTACTCAATAATTGAGGTGAGATGAAAAATTGTTGGAATCACACACCTATTTTATTGATTATTTATGGTGGATGTTACAAATGTCTAATTTTGTGTAGCTTAAATTAGTGTTAAAATTCTTTTACCAATGTTAAGGATTTGTGATATGTTTCAGAATTTAGTTGAGGACTTTATGGTGGGAAAGAATAGGTTGGTAGTTCACATTTTCTCACTAAATGTAAAGCATGTTGGGGTTATGGATGTTTATTCTATCGTCTTTGTGGTTAGGTTTGTATTTCATGTGGTTTGAATGTACAAAGGTTTAAGGATGTTTGGATGTTTATTTTAAGTGTAAATTTGAATTCTACAAGGGTTTACAATATTGCATTATTGTTAATCAACTAGGGTTTGGAATCTACATTGGTCTTTGATTATTGTTAATATTCTCTTGCTGCATTTCAATGTATAATGCATAATGTTCATAGTTTCAATGCATAATGTTCATAGTTCATAGTTTCATGCATAATGCCCACTTTAATGCATGATCTTTGTTGTCTTGATCAACTGGAGATGAGATTGTGCATCATGTTGTTGATGGAAGAAATCATTCAATACAATAATCATGCTAAAGATTCCCCATATTGTTGTCTTATATGAAGCATTAGAATTCATAATAATGTCTTTGATAGGTGGAAACACATGTAAATGCTTCAAAAGAATACTGGTCTAAATGAAATTCATGGCCATATGTTATGTTGCTAATGCTTACCCCTTAAGAGGATTTCTCTTTTAAAGATATGCAAAGGTCAACATGGATTGTGGATGCATTGATGTTGAATGCTCTAACACCAATTGAAACAAGCAACAATAGTGGTGATTAGAATGGGGGAATGGCTTTATAGAGTGCATGCCTTATTTTATCAATAAGTATTGATTTTTTGGTGTGATAATTCCTTATAAGATCACTCATAATATAAATGTACTATGTTGCTCACAAAAAAGTTGTAATCATGAATAAACACACTAAGCACACAATAATTAACACTAGTTATGATGTATGCTTAGCAAAAAATTAAAAATTTGTTTGATGTTTTCATGTATTCCATTCAACCTAATGCATATGTTGTGCTCCATTCAAAAAATAAAATATAAGAGTCAATTTCATTCAATTATGATGCATAAACAAATGCATTAGGCATGACATAAAAGTTTTATGTATAATGGAAGTCGCAAAGGGGTGTAACTTTTGTTCTACAACTCATGCGACCAAACCAAAAGTTCCAACACATTCCTATGGGTATGTTTAGGCTAGGCATGGTCCTCTTTTGTACCCAAACACTTAAATAATTTGATCTACTTTACATCAACAATATCACTTAAGAGTCCAAAGCACAAAAAAGACAACAATCTTTGACGAGTAGTTACTCGAACACCGTGTCATTGAGAAACATTTTGTCTAGGGATACGTGATCACATTGGTCCCCTCTACAATAAACTCTCTCATTTTTTGATATCTCTGAGGTATTTTCCTATGGTGTCCGATTTTCAGTTGATGGAAAAAGTTTCAAATACAAGCAATGTAAAGTTGCAAAGCGGTGTAAATTTTGTTCTACAACTCATGCAACTGAGCCAAAAATTCCAACATTTCCATATGGCTATGTTTAGGCTATGCATGGTCCTCTTTTGTACCCAAACATGTTGAAGCAGTTTGAGCTACATTGCACCAGTGATATCCCTTAAGATTCTAAAGTGCAAAATGACAACAATCTTTGACAAGTAGTTACTCAAACATTGTGTTTCTTAGAAACATTCCATCTAAGGCTATGGGATCATGTTGGGCCCCTTTATAATATCCTCTCCTAGTTTTTGATATCTCTGAGGCATTTTCCTGTGGTGTCAATTTTTCAATTGATGGAAAAAGTGTCAAATGCAAGTAGTGTAAATTTGCAAAGGGGTGTAACTTTCTTTATGTAACTCGTGCACCCAAACCAATAGTTCCAACCTATTTGGATGGGTAATTTTAGGCTAGGAATGGTCCTCTTTTGCACCAAAACACATCGAAATAGTCTGAGCTACATTGCATCGGCCATATCCCTTAAGAGTCCAAAGTGCGAAAATACAACAATCTTTGATGAGTAGTTACTCAGACATCATGTAACTTAGAAATATTCGATCTAAGACAATGAGATAATTTTGGGCCCCTCTACAATAACCTCACTTAGTTTTTGATATATCTGATGTGTTTTCTCATGGTGTCCAACTTTTAGTTGATGGGAAAAGTGTCAAAAATGCAAGCAATGTAAAGTTGCAAAGGGGTGTAACTTTTGTTTTGAAACTCGTGCGACCAAACTGACAGTTCCAACACATCTAGATGGGTGCATTTAGGCTAGGCATGGTCCTCTTTTACACCCAAACATCTTGAAATAGTTCAAACTACATTGAATAGACAAAATCCCTTAAAAATTCAAAGTGCAAAAGGGCATCAATCTTTGATGAGTAGTTAATCAGACATCGTGTTGCATAATTTTTTTTTCTAAGGCCATGAGATCATATTAGACCCCTCTATAATAACCTTTCTCTATTTTTGATATCTTTGAGGTGTTTTGTCATGGTGTCAACTTTTCAGATAATGGAAAAAGTGTCAAATGCAAGCAGTGTAAAGCTGCAAAGGGCTGTAACTTTCATTTTGCAACTTTTGTGACCAAACCAATAGTTCCAACATGTTTGAATGGGTATGTTTAGGCTATGAATGGTTCTATTTTGCACCCAAACATGCCAGAGTGGTCTGAGCTACATTGCACCAACAATATCCCTTAAGATTCCAAAGTGCAAAAAGGTAGCAATCTTTGACGAGAAGTTACTCAAACACCATGTCACTTAGAAATTTTTTGTCTAAGGCTATAGGATCATGTCGAGCTCTTCTATAATAACCTCTCAATTTTTAATATATTTGATGTTTTTCCCTGTGGTGTTGACTTTTTGATTGATGGAAAAAGGGTTAAATACAAGTAATTTATAGTTACAAAGGGGTGTAACTTGTGTTTTTCAACTCGTGCAACCAAATTGATAGTTCCAACATGTCTGAATGGGTACATTTAGGCTTGGCATGGTCCTGTTTCACACCCAAAAATGTCAGAGTGGTCCAAGCTACATTGGACCAGAAACACCAAGCATACATGTGAAAACACATGAAGTATACATAGGAAGCATGATGCATACACGTGAATACACATAATACAGGGAGTATACATAGTAAGCATGAAACCTACACATGAATACATATAATGCATGAAGTATACAATTATCACGAAGCATACACATGAACACATGAAGTATACGTATGAAGCATGAAGCATACATGTCAGTGCACATAATATGTGAAGTATACACAAGAAGCATGAAGCATACACATGAATACATGAAGTATACACATGAATCATGAAGAATACACATGAACACATGAACTATACATTGGAAGCATGAAGCATACATGTAATACATAAAGTATACACAAGAAGCATAAAGCATACATGTGAATACATGATGTATACACATGAATCATGATGCATACACATTAATACATGAATTATACATCAAAAACATGAATCATAAATGTGATTACATGTGAATAAGTGAAACACAAGTACTCAAATACATTTAATCCATGAAGTATACACATGAATACAAAGTATATGCATGAATACAAAGTATACTAATGAAAACATGTAAGTCATAAAGTATACATTGGAATACACATAAATCAAAAAGTATACACTTGAATACTCGTAACTCATAAGTTGCAAGTCATGAAGTATACATGAAAATACACGTTACAAGTCACAAAGTATTCACATGTATACACATAAGTCAAAAAGTACAAATACACATAATTCACTAGTATACACATGAAATGCACACTCATATAGAAATGTATTATTGGCCTACTTAAGGAGAAGGAAAAATAGTTTATTAAAGAAGCCAACATGTTTAAGCATCAGATGTAAACACCAAATTAAACAATACATGTGATAACATCATCCAATAATAGTAGTGGTAAAATAAGATTTGAATTAATCAAAAAGTTGTAAGGCTATACAATGATATATGTCAATAAAAGTATATAATATATCCAATAAAGTCAAGCAGGCTTACTACAAAAGAGCCACATGGACATAAAATGTCACATATATCAATAGTACAAAACATATGTTCCGAAATGCCACGTAGGAATACAAAAAATGACCCTAATACATATTCATTTCCCTCTAAGGGAGGAAATAGATCACATGATGCCTTCAACAATTAGCTGGGTGGAGTGTCTACTAGTTCTTTTGTCTTTTGAATGTGCTCACTAGTCCTCCTCTATTCACTCATCTGGAGCTTCAACTAATACAATAAGTATAGATGTTAATATATATAAATTGAATTGTAGAATGACATATAACAAAATAATCACTTGCCACATACAAAAAATCATAATGCTCATTTACAACATTAGCATGTCAATGTTCTAGCGTGAGAACCACCTATAGCAACCATCAAGATAGAAATTAAACTACATACAAGTATCATGAAAATTTTCAATAATAGACCATATAAAAGAAAATATAATGTCAAATTGACTAATCTATCACATACCTCTCTCAAAGGATTAGAACTGGCTATTGTTGCAACAACTCCTTGGTCCATCACACCAACAACATTGAAAAGGATATCTAATGTCAACATCTAAAAATGAAACAATAAATATGAAGTTTTTTATCATTTTCATCATTTTCTTTGTTTAATTAAAATCATAGACAAGGTAGTTCAAAATGTTTGAAAAAATGCCTCAAAGTAATGTGGTCTGATGGTGATGGTAAGAAATGACGAATGTCATGCCAAGAAAATTTCTATGGATTATCTTGATGTCTATTTTTGGACTACTTATAAGGTAGTTATCAGGGTTTTTTTGAAGGTATATAACCATACATCTACCATGGAAGCCATAAAGAATGGAGAACTTGTTTATATTCATTGAATGTTACAAAAAGGATTATTGAGAGACCTCATGATAAAAAATATATTTCACCTACTTTATACAAACTTGTAGTAGATAAGGACCTTTGGTCTCAATATGGAGAGTTTCAAGGTGGTGTGGTATTAAAATGGGGAATTAGCAAAGTAAATCCAACACACATCAATGAAACGTATTACATAAATGAAATTGAAATAACAAAACAAGCTACTACAACCATTCATTCAAAATCATTCCATTGTTCTCTAATCTTGGGGATCTTCTAATCCATGCTCTCAGATTTGTATGTTCCACATGAATTTATCAAATGACAACCTAAGAAATGAGATGATATATGAAATGCAAGACTACATGCCTACATTAAACATGATTGTGGACTGTGATATTGTAATGCTGAATGGTAGATGATATGCTACTAAATTTCAGAATGATGCTAAGATGATTGCTATGAAAAGGATGCAAATCTAAATCCAATTCGATGATAAATACTACCAAACTAATGCAACAACTAGGATTCTATAAAGGAAATTTTCCATTATAACACTACTTCAAAAGAAAATGCTAAAATGCAAGACTAATATGCTAATGCTTTCTAATGCTATGTTGATTTCTACAGAGTAAGTTTGCTTAAAGATGTTGTTCTCAAAAGCTAGAGAATGATGTTGTATTTATAGGATTTCCAAGGCATATTGTGATGTGGCAAGATTCAATGGTCAAGATTATGATCAAGAGAGATCAATGGTATAGGAAGAAGAAGTTGGAGAGAATCATTGAGGTTGTACCCTTTAAAAGAGCACTTTTTCAAGTGTTTAGAAGAATCAAATGGAAGGAGAAGTCATGTGTCTCTAGTCTTGTTAGGAGTTTGTTGATGGAAATTCCCATTCAGAAAACATAAATAATTAAATTCATGTGACACATGCTGAGGTGGCAGATGAGGTGGAAGAAGGTTAGAAGAATATGTAGAAATGTGACAAAATTGAATTAAAATCACAATTTTAAGGATAGGGGATTAATCAAATAAAACAAGCTAGTTAGATTTTTTCATTTAATTAAATTTAGAAGAAAATGATTTTAGAAAGATTTTAAGAAAGTGTACTATATAAATAAATTTTATAATTTATTTATAAGTAGAAGAATTAATATTTTATTAATTAAATAACTAGTATTTAATTAATTGATTATCTTGACCGATTTTAGGTGTATACATTTTGCCTCTCTTTGAAGTGATGTGTTTACACATTGCTTCAAAGAAATTTTTTGATATGCCCCAAACACTGTTTTTTAGGTGATGACAGACATATGCCCCCTCAGGAGATAAATTGGTGAATATTTTGAATTTTTTAGATTTT
The DNA here is from genome assembly GCA_007115665.2 of Sequoiadendron giganteum. Classification (NCBI taxonomy): domain Eukaryota; kingdom Viridiplantae; phylum Streptophyta; class Pinopsida; order Cupressales; family Cupressaceae; genus Sequoiadendron; species Sequoiadendron giganteum. The sequence continues at coordinate 244,627,531 of CM021105.1, read as the reverse complement.
TGGAAAATTTTGAAGATTTGTTGTTGATTTCAAAATTTTATGATGCGAGAATGATTTATCTCCCGAAAATGATAGTAAAATCTGCCCCAGTTGATTAGTTGGTAAATTAAGCCCCTTTGAAAAATAAAATAAAACAATGACACCTTAATTACCCATTTAATCACCCTTTAAAAGGTAAAAAGGAGTGAAAAGGAGTTCATTTGTGCATTGGCAAGTTTGAAAATTTGAGAGAGAGAAATTTTGAGGAATTTGAGCAAGATGGTGATCTCCATTCAGACACATCGATTTGAGCCTGTGTAATGTCACAACTGCGTGACAATGTATGGACCTCTAGTATGCATTTCTAGAAACCTCCTCGTAAATTGTGCATTTCATTTTTCCCACTTTTTTCAAGTTTAAATTTGTTTTTTAGTGGTTTAGTGCATAGAAGCCCCGATGTAGCACATCGGGTTCCTATTCTAGCACATAGTGTAATACCCCTTTGTTTTGCCTTCTAGTTGGATAGTGTGTCCTTGTGTGGGTATGTTGTGATGTGGTTCTGGTTATTCAGATGCCTTGTTTGTGTGCTTTCTGTTAGTACCTTGATGATGGTACTCGATTACTGTTTGATCTCTATCTTTATCGTATTTTGGTGATGTATTTTGATGTGATGAAACTGTATTCAGATGTTATCTTTATTCCATGTTTTGTTTAGCATAGTGGATATTTGAATTAATGGTATTTAATGCTTTTGATTAAAATAATGATGTTGGATGCGTCAGTTAGTATGACTGTATTGGTGAAGAGGACGATATCGCATCACTCGCTTGCGAGCGCCTTGTGATCCCGTAATTTCCTCTTCATGGTGTGTATTTTATGCTATTCATATTACATGTTGTTTACTTGATTTACAGGTTGACAGGTACAGGACATCGACTCCACCTGGTCTCATAGGTTTGAGCGTGTCCATTGCCCAATAGTATTCGATTGGGAGATAGTAGTTAGGTTTTTTGTGCCAAGTCGTCACCCTAGTCCTAGTATGTCGTCAGCTGTTTGTCGGGTTGTGTTGGTTTGAATATTGTTCCCTCTCTTTGTTATTTCATTTCAAGTTAGAAAAAGGGTAATTAAATGGCTTTATGTATTTAAGTTGTTGATTAAATTAATCCAGTTATAATGTGGAAAATGTTATTTAAAGTTATTAATTAATTTAATTTAATTAATAAAATAATGTAATCTTGGATTAGATTTATTTTATTGAATTAATCAAATTAATTAATTTGAATTAAGCAACTCATTTTGGAAATTATTGGATATTTGTTGAAATTGAAAAATAAGAAAAATGATTTAAAAGTCAATTTTGAAAATTTGAATTCAAAAAAATTGAAAAATGAGATATTTTCCATTTCTGTTTTCTGAAATTGATGAGGGTGGTTGCACTGATATTTTGGAGATATTTTTGGAATTTCTTTATTATTGAAATTTTCTTCTCAATTTTGGATTATGAGGTTTTGGGAGAAATTGAAAATGGAGGAGAAAACGATTGTTGCATTTTTGTGGGTTTTGGATTGAAGTTGTGAAAATTTGTGGAATTGGATTTGGAAGCAAGGTTGGAAGCTGGGCATTGTTTGGATCTTCTCAAATGCAAGAATACCAGGTTCATGTCTTTGGTTTTAATTTTTTTGAAATACATATATTTAAATGTGTTTTGCTATTGAGAAAACTTGTTGAAAAATATTTCAATCCTTTGTTTGATTGCAAAACAAACCCAGTTCAAATATTGTCTTTAAATTAAGAAAAAAAAAACCTCTGTTTTATAAATAAAGTTCCTCAAGAAAATTGTATTCTTGGCTAGAAATGGTCTCTTTGCATTTTAATTAGTTCCGTAATTGATTGTAGATTCTTTTGAATATGTATATATATATATATTTCCCTTATGGTTTGAATTGAGAAACAAAAGGCTCTATTTTTTTTATTATTTAAAAAAAAGAAGAAGAAAATCGGATTTTAAAGGGAAAAATCTACAGGGTTTTGATGTGCTTTTTTTTTTAAAAAAAAATAATAATAAAAAAATTTAGAGTGGGGGGTCGCTGTGGACTCAACCCCCACCGCGCCCATGGGAGGAGGGTGGAGGGAACCATGCCCAGCGTGCTCCCCACACATACCCCTGCCACCACTTCCGTCGCCACCGTCCCCGCTCCTCCCGTCCGCAGCACCCCCACACCCATAACCACCAGAGCCACCTCCGTGCCCAGCACGGTCTCCGTCTACGGCTTCCACCTCCCGATGGTGCCGCCTCCTGTGGCTGCCCCTTGTGAAAACCCCCACCATCATTGCCGCTCCACATGAAACCTCCACCGCCTGCGACATAAAACGCGCGGCCATAAAAAGAAAACCACGGCCGGGAAAACCACGACTGTCAACCCTAACCCCAATGCGGCACATGGTCCGAAATCAGTCCACCCCTGCCCTAAGACAAATGCGCGGCCCGAGGCACGATTGGGGTAAAATTTCAAATAAAATAAAATATATATATAAATTAATATTTTATTATTATGTTTTAATATTATATTATATAATATTATAATATTATTTATATCTATATTAAAATAATTAAATACAGGTATATATGTAATATATACATATGCAATATATTCAAGTGGCTATTTGCATTTTAAAAGTTGATTTATTGAAGGCATGTTTTAAATTTAAATGAGGGAATTAAATATTGATTTCCCAATGGTATGATTTAATTGTGGAAATGAAAACATTGTATCTTTAGTCATGGTATTGACTTTATTTTTAAAATATTATATATTTGGAAAGATCTAATATTTGATTTACATATATTAGATTTGATTAGAGAAATTAAATGATTTATATTTGCAAGGACGTGTTTACAATTGTAATTAATTGATGATTCATTTTGCAAAGGAGTTACCGTTATCTTAAAATGAGTTATTTGAATTGAAGGTGTAAATGTTAATTTATTGTTAATTAAGAGCACTTAGGAAATTAAATATCGAGTCTTAATTTAAAAGACGTGTTTTAAATCAGATTATTGAATTCAGTAGAGTACTGAATGTAATGAGGAAATGGATTTAGAATATCCAAAGGTAGTTTATTTCATGTGCCTTTAGTGAATATTCCCTTCGTGCTCTTGTTTGGCAAATGGGTTAAAGGAGTGTTTTATTTGTAATTCCTCCAGATGGGATTTTTAGTTCTATGGGTTGTCGTTTTGTGTTTGTCAACCTATTGTGAGTTCCATGGGTAGTGCATGGTGTCTGGTAAGTATTTACCCGGTTATCACGAACGGGAATGTTTTTTACCTCCTTGATTTAGGAGTGGATTATGGGATCCGTGTCTCCTTGTAAGGAGTGACCTTGTTAAGTGTTTTGTTGCCTCCAGTGTTGGAGTGAGTTTCATTTTATGTCACCTCTTGTGAAAGGTGTGGTCGCGATATCTTGTTTGTTTCACTTTGTACCCTTGGTGTTTGGATGGTTTGTGTGTTATCAAGTAGAAGAGTGGCTTCCGTAGGGGCCAAAGCCCAGAAGAGGTAAGATTGGGTAACCTTCGAAAGTTGTTTAATCAAGTGATAACTAAAACAATACTTAGAAGATTAGGACTAACTTCTCACTAATCAAGTTAAGTTGGCCTCAATCACAGGTGCAAGGGCTCGTTTAGACTTGGGATGAGTGGGAAGGCCATGGGATGGCAAGGTCATCTATCTTGTCTGTACGAAAGGTATTTGACTCTGCATTAGTACGTATGAGGTCCGATGATCAGTTTGAGGCCACCATCCTTACGATCCGTAGTGGGTAACTCATGACGAGCTGTGCGATGACACTCTGTCTAGGAAAATAGTTGGGTTTTGATTTCGTATTAGTATGTATGAGGGCCAAGGATCGATTGAGGCCACCATCTTGATGATCCGCAGTGGGTAACTCATGATGTGCTGTGTGATGGCACTTTGTGTGACCATAGTTGGTACTTGTTTATTATGGGTATGGTTTTCGTAACATACCTGATGTGACCATGGTTGACCTGTTTGATTCTGTGTATGGTTCTCTTAACATACTTGATCTGCTTTATTTTTGAAGCAATGTGACCATGTAGAGTTGTACTTGCATGGTATTTGAGTTGCACTTGTGTTTTACTTACATTGTATCCGAGTCGTACATGTGTTTGGTTGTTTCAGTTTGGTTCGGTTTGTGTTAGCCTATGTCTAGAGGTAGAGGGTCTTGGCTAGGATTCCTTGTTACTATCTCCTAGCATGGGGGGTGGGCCTTTGGGTTCCACTTGGTTGGGTGTGTGCACCTTTTCCGTTGGTCTTTCTTCTTATTCATGTGGATGAGACTTTCAGTTGGAGAGCTCATTGGTTGCAGTTTTAGTTCTTACTTTATTTCATTTCAGTTGATCTTTTATTATTTTACCCCTCAGTTGTTATCGAGGTGGAAGTTGTAAATTGTAATTATGTTTATTGATCTTACCTCATTCAAGGAATGAGAGTTGTAATCTTATTATTTAATTTGGATAAATTTAATTGAAAGTCATCTCTTATGCCTTAATGTATATTATCTTAATTGGAATGCATGTGTTTAAATTTATTAATTAAATAATTGACATGGTTATATTCATGTTTTTTGTTGAGGTTCTTTTTAACCTCTGTCTCGTAACCTTAGAGGTTGTTGGCATGTGTTAGAGAACTTGCTTATTAATGGATCTTAAACAAACAAAAAAATAGCCTGTTTAAGTAGTGGTTTGTAACTTCCTCTAGGGTTGCGTGGTGGGGCGCTACACATGGTATTGAAGCCTAGGTTTAAACACTAGGTGCTCTGGGATTATGATGGAGCCATTAAACTTTCAGTTGTGTAGGCTTTTAAGTTGTGTACCTCACTTATCACCTTGGTGTGTAGATGAGGTTTTGATTTGGTGCATATGTGTGAGGGAGTTATATCCCTACTTGTTTGTAGGCTTGTAGGAGTAAGCCTAACCCTAGGGGGGGAGGATGTAATACCCCTCCATTTTCCCTTCTGGTTGGATAGTGTGTCCTTGTGTGGGTATGTTGTTGTGATGTGGTTCTGGTTATTCAGATGCCTTGTTTGTGTGCTTTCTGTTAGTACCTTGATGATGGTACTCGGTTACTGTTTGATCTCTATCTTTATCATATTTTGGTGATGTATTTTGATGTGATGATACTGTATTCAGATGTTATCTTTATTCCATGTTTGGTTTAGCATAGTGGATATTTGAATTAATGGTATTTAATACTTTTGATTAAAATAATTATGTTAGATGCGTCAGTTAGTACGACTGTATTGGTGAAGAGGACGGTATCACATCACTCGCTTGTGAGCACCCTGTGATCCCGTAATTTCCTCTTCACGGTGTGTATTTTATGTTGTTCATATTATATGTTGTTGTTTACTTGATTTACAGGTTGATAGGTATAGGACATCAACTCCACCTAGTCTCACAGGTTTGAGCGTTTCCATTGCCCAATAGTATTCAATTGGGAGATAGTAGCTAGGTTTTTCGTGCCAAGTCGTCACCCTAGCCCTAGTATGTCATCAGTTGTTTGTTGGGTTGTGTTGCTTTGAATATTGTTCCCTCTCTTCATTATTTAATTTCAAGTTAGAAAAAGGGTAATTAAATGGTTTTATGTATTTAAGTTGTTGATTAAATTAATCCAGTTATAATGTGGAAAATGTTATGTAAAGTTATTAATTAATTTAATTTAATTAATAAAATCATTTAATCTTGGATTAGATTAATTTTATTGAATTAATTAAATTAATTAATTTGAATTAAGCAATTCATTTTGGAAATTATTGGATATTTGTTGAAATTGAAAAATAAGAAAAATGATTTAAAAGTCAATTTTGAAAATTTGAATTCAAAAAAATTGAAAAATGAGATATTTTCCATTTCTGTTTTCTGAAATTGATGAGGGTGGTTGCACTGATATTTTGGAGATATTTTTGGAATTTCTTTATTATTGAAATTTTCTTCTCAATTTTGGATTATAAAGTTTTGGGAGAAATTGAAAATGGAGGAGAGGAGGATTGTTGCATTTTTGTGGGTTTTGGATTGAAGTTGTGAAAATTTGTGGAAATGGATTTGGAAGCAAGGTTGGAAGTTGGGCATCGTCTGGATCTTCTCAAATGCAAGAATATCAGGTTCATGTCTTTAGTTTTAATTGTTTTGAAATACATATATTTAAATGTGTTTTGCTATTGAGAAATCTTGTTGAAAAGTATTTCAATCCTCTGTTTGATTGCAAAACAAACCCAGTTTAAATCTTGTCTTTAAAATTAAGAAAAAAAAAACCTTTGTTTTATAAATAAAGTTCCTCAAGAAAATTGTGTTCTTGGCTGGAAATGTTCTCTTTGCATTTTAATTAGTTCCTCAATTAATTGTAGATTCTTTTGAATATATATATATATATATATATATATATATATATATATTTCCCTTATGGTTTGAATTGAGAAGCAAAAGGCTCTATTTTTTTTATTATTAAAAAAAAAAAAGAAGAAAATTGGATTTTAAAGGGAAAAATCCATAGGGTTTTGATGTGCTTTTTTCAAAAAAATAAAATAAAATAATAAAAAAATTAAGCGTGGGGGGTCGCTGGGGGCTCAACCCCCACCGCGCCCATGGGAGGTAGGTGGAGGGAGCCGTGCCCAATGCGCTCCCCACACATACCCCTGCCACCATCCCCGCTCCTCCCATCCATAGCACCCCTGCGCCTGTAACCGCCATAGCCACCTCCGCACCCTGCATGGTCTCTGCTCGTGCCTTCCACCTCCTGGTGGCGCTGCCTCCTATAGCCACTCCTTGTGAAAACCCCCATCATCACCGCCGCTCCACATGAAATCTTTGCCGCCTGCGACATAAAACGCGCGACCATGAAAAGAAAACCGCGGCTGGGAAAACCACGATCGTCAGCCCTAACCCCAATGTGGCACGCAGTCTGAAATGAGTTTGCCCCTGCCCTAAGACAAACACGTGGCCTGAGGTGTGATTGGGGTAAAATTTCAAATAAAATAAAATATATATATAAATTAATATTTTATTATTATGTTTTAATAATATTAAATATTAATATATATAATATATTAATATTTAATATTATATTATATAATATTATAATATATTAATATTTAATATTATATTATATAATATTATAATATTATTTATATCTATATTAAAATAATTAAATACAGGTATATATGTAACATATACATATGCAATATATTCAAGTGGTTATTTGCATTTTAAAAGTTGATTTATTGAAGGCATGTTTTCAATTTAAATGAGGGAATTAAATATTGATTTGCCAATGGTCTGATTTAATTGTGGAAATGAAAATATTGTATCTTTAGTCATGGTATTGACTTTATTTTTAAAATAATATATATTTGGAAAGATCTAATATTTGATTTACAGATATTAGATTTAATTAGAGAAATTAAATGATTTATATTTGCAAGGACGTGTTTACAATTGTAATTAATTGATGATTCATTTTGCAAAGGAGTTATCGTTATCTTAAAATGAGTTATTTGAATTGAAGGTGTAAATGTTAATTTATTGTTAATTAACAACAATTAGGAAATTAAATATCGAGTCTTAATTTAAAAGACGTGTTTTAAATCAGATTATTGAATTCAGTAGAGTACTGAATGTAATGAGGAAATGGATTTAGAATATCCAAAGGTAGTTTATTTCATGTGCCTTCAGTTAATATTCCCTTCGTGCTCTTGTTTGGGAAATGGGTTAAATGAGTGTTTTATTCATAATTTCTCCAGATGGGATTTTTAGTTCTATGGGTTGTCGTTTTGTGTTTGTCAACCTATTGTGAGTTCCATGGGTAGTGCATGGTGTCTGGTAAGTATTTACCTAGTTATCATGAATGGGAATGTTTTGTACCTCCTTGATTTAGGAGTGGATTATGGTATCTGTATCTCCTTGTAAGGAGTGACCTTGTTAAGTGTTTTGTTGCCTTCAGTGTTGGAGTGAGTTTCATTTTATGTCGCCTCCTGTGAAAGGTGTGGTCGTGATATCTTGTTTGTTGCACTTTGTACCCTTGGTGTTTGGATGGTTTGTGTGTTGTCAAGTAGAAGAGTGGCTTCCATAGGGGCCAGAGCCTAGAAGAGGTAAGATTGGGTAACCTTCGAAAGTTGTTTAAGCAAGTGATAACTAAAACAATACTTAGAAGATTAGGACTAACTTCTCACTAATCAAGTTAAGTTGGCCTCACTCATAGGCGCAAGGGCTCGTTTAGACTTTGGGTGAGTGGGAAGTCCATGGGATGGCAAGGTCATCTATCTTGTCTGTACGAAAGGTATTTGACTCCGCATTAGTAAGTATGATGTTCGATGATCGGTTTGAGGCCACCATCCTTACGATCCGCAGTGGGTAACTCATGAAGAGCTGTGCGATGACACCCTGTCTAGGACAACAGTTGGGTTTTGATTTCGTATTAGTTTGTATGAGGGCCGAGGATCAGTTGAGACCACCATCTTGACGATCCGCAGTGGGTAACTCATGATGTGCTGTGTGATGGAACTTTGTGTGACCATAGTTGGTACTTGTTTATTGTAGGTATGGTTTCCGTAACATACCCGATGTGACCATGGTTGGTGTTTGATTATGTGTATGGTTCTCTTAACATACTTGATTTGCTTTTTTCTTGAAGCAATGTGACCATGTAGAGTTGTACTTGTGTTGTACTTGCATGGTATTTGAGTTGCACTTGTGTTGTACTTATGTTGTACCTGAGTCGTACGTGTGTTGTACTTGTGAGGTACATGTGGTTGGTTTGGTTTGTGTTAGCCTGTGTCTAGAGGTAGAGGGTCTTGGCTAGGATTCCTTGTTACTATCTCCTAGCACAAGGGGTGGGCCTTTGGGTTCCACTTGGTTGGGTGGCGTGCACCTTTTCCATTGGGATTTCTTCTTGTTCATGTGGATGAGACTTTCAGTTGGAGAGCTCGTTGGTTGCAGTTTCAGTTCTTGCTTTATTACATTTCAGTTGATCTTGTATTATTTTACCCCTTAGTTGTTATCGAGGTGAAAGTTGTAAATTGTAATTATGTTTATTGATCTTACCTAATTCAGGGAATGAGAGTTGTAATCTTATTATTTGATTTGGATAAATTTAATTGAAAGTCATCTCTTATGCCTTAATGTATATTATCTTAATTGGAATGCATGTCTTTAAATTTATTAATTAAATAATTGTCATGGTTATGTTCATGTTTTTTGTTGAGGTTCTTTTTAACCTCTGTCTCATAACCTTAGAGGTTGTTGGCATGTGTTAGAGAACTTGCTTATTAATGGATCTTAAACAAAAAAAAAAATAGTCTATTTAAGTAGTTGTTTGCAACTTCCTCTAGGGTTGCGTGGTGAGGCGCTACACATAGGGTAATTTAGTGCTTAGGGTAGGTTTTTTAGAGCATAGAGTTAATGATGTAGCACATCCAATTTTTAGTGTATCAGGTGAAAATTTTAGTGCATAGAGTAGATTAGCGCTTTTATGTCATAGATTAGTGCATTAGGTAAACTTTCTAGCACATAGAGAAATACGGGGCATAGGGACTCTGAAATGGTGCATCTAGTAGGTTTGATGGCACATCTCGATTTATGGCACATAAGGATGTTTTTCTGGCACATCGGTGAAGCCTTCTAGCACATCCATGTTTTTGGCCCATAGAGAGACCGATTTAGCACACCTAGGTGAGATTGTTGATTTTTAGATTAGACTCCCTGATTTTGATGATTTTCGATCATGTCAACCTTTGATTTGATGTTTTTTGATGTTGTTGATAGATTAGATGATGATTGATCTCATAATAAGTGAGATTCAATGATAGGATGATGATGATTGACCTCATGATAGGTGAGGATCAATGATTGATTGATGATGATCGACCTCATGATAGGTGAGGATCAATGATAGATTGATTGATCAATAGGCTAATTGATTGATGATTGACCTCATGATAGGTGAAGATCAATGATAAATGCTCACAAGATGTAATCAAAGTCTCATCAGAGCTAGTTAGATTGATAGGTTGACTGATGTTTGATTGTTTGATTGTTGATTTGCGATATGTTATGATGATAGGAGCCTTCATCGACCTTTATGTCGTGAGAGAAATTCTCGAGGACATGGGATTTGATACCGCATTTAGATCAGGCTGAGCGAAATTTTATTGGATAGTGTGGGTTGAGTTCATTGCTAGATATTCCCCAGATTAGGATTAATCGGGAACTCTTGACAAATTTAGCAGAGAGGTGGCATAGCAACCACAACACTTTACATTTACCCACCGGTGAGATGACAGTCACACCAGAGGACATCTACCAGATTTTGTAGATTCTAGTTGTTGGAGATTTGGTTGTGTATGATGTCATTGAGTAGGGAGGGACCGATGCCCTGAAGAGAGTGTTCGAGGATGACCAGGTTTGTAGTTATGAGATATCATGGTGGGATATGTTTGATGCTTATGTGATATTGCCATGTGTGCTTGCTGGATTTATTGGTGGATTCCTATGTCTTGACTGTAGGTTGAAGGGACTGTCAGTTGGTTGGGACTAGATGCTAGAGATCTTGATCCTAGATCAAACTTGATATGCATGGGGATCCTGTATTCTAGCCCATTTATACCATGATCTTCACCAGGTTGTGTATCTTAGAGCATCTAGTTTGTCAGTAGGGGTCACACTGTTATAAATATGGGTATGGGAGCATATAGTTATCATGAGGCCATTTGTGGAGAGATAGAGGCCAACCAAGAGACCCTATGTTCATGGTTACACAGGTCCAGTTGTCCAACATAAGCTAGGAAAAATGGAGCATTGGAGGAGAGTGCTTGATGATCTATATTTTGTGATATGGAGGCCTTATCTTGATTGCAAGGGGTGGCCAGAGGATGATATAGAGATGTTGTATGTATGTATAGCTAGATATATGATCGGTAAGACACCCTTTATCATAGAGAGATTCCTCCTAGGTAGAGTACACTGATAGTATGATAGGGTATAGGGCATGCCTTAGGAAGTGGCTCACTATGCATGGCAGTGATAGGGTATACTAGAGTGGGGTCCAATTTTTTCATATCAGGTCGCCTACTAGGAGTACTATGCATTGTAGCCAGTGATTTGGGAGTATAACCCTAAGATTATAGAGGCTTCCTACTATTAGGATTATACACAATACTTCTTCACTCATCCATTCCTCGATTATCGAGTCTAGACAAGCTTGTTCCCCTATTAGATGATGAGGAGATGGCACCACCACATTCACGTAAGCAAAGGAGAGGCATAGGATATGAGGAGGAGGAGGGGGAGAAAAATGATGGGGGAGATAGTGATGATGGTGGAGATGCTAGTGGATATAATGGCAATAGTGGTGGTGGAAGAGGTGTAGCATTTGATGTCAGGGACTTCATGTTACCTCGACAAAGGAGATCTTTGGTGGTTGCAACACAATAGTGTGTGTAGATTGGGCTGCCCTCACAATAGCAGCAAACACAAATAGCTACCTTATAGGCATAGGTTTAGACGTTGCAGGGTTAGTTGGCACAGGTTCAAGCCTTACTGGCATAGGCATAGGCACAAGCTACAAAAGCACAAGCACAGGTAGCCGCACTAATAGCTAAGAGAGATGCAGCCAAAGAGAAGGTCAAGCAGGTAATGGCCTTGGCTGATAGATTATAGAGAGTGGCAGAGGGGACTACCATTGGTGATATGATGAGGAAGGTCACTCAGTTCACCAAAGAGGTCGAGTATTATAGGGGCTGATATCATGTAGTTGTACCTATAGAGCAGAGAGTTAGTTATGCTCAAAGTAGATCAACACATAGCCAATCTCAGACCACTAGTATGGGTGTGACACAACCACCATGGAGAGATCTAAGTCTAGAACTAGGTACAGGTGTAGTAGGTGCAGGTACCTCAGGTGTCACAGGAGGTTTAGCTAGGCCAACGAGGTATGGGGGGAGCACCTCATATCTCCAATGCTTTTATATTTCTTGTACTTTGAGACATTTGATAATGTATACACCAATTTTAGTTGAGACATTATGATACTGCCACATTTTTGATGATGTACCTCTTCATATGTTGATATCATTGTACTCCTGAGATTATGATTTTGAGATTTATATATGACATGCAACGATGATGAGTTTGATCTATATGCATCTATGCTATTATGCTTATGATGGATACCTATGATGGATGCCTTTAATTTCTATGTTCTATATGTTATGCGATGTTTTTTATGTTTTTATAATTATGTATGGATGTAGTGATGACATGTTAATGCATAGATGATGATTCTAAATGTTATTATGGATGATGTTTTATGAATGCAATGATGATATGATAATTCTTTTGGATGATGATATGTTAATGATTATGACATGATTATTTAATGGATGTAATGATGATGGATTTTTCTTTTGGATGATGATTAATAATATGGGATTGATGCAAATGAAATGTGATACAATTTCATTTTTGATATTTTCCTAATGTAAATGTATGATGATGTTGCTACTATATGAGATGGATTTTATTATGCAAATGTGATGTAATGCACTTCTTTTTGTGTTTTCTAATGCAAATATTATGATGCAATGTATGGATGGATGAATGATATTTTTAATGCATTCTAGTGTATATATGATATGCAAGATGATTATGCAACTATATGGAAATGATGTGTTTGTGGTAATGTCAAGTGTACTCAATCTGTTTAATAATAGAGATAACATCATTTTTGAAAATTGTTCTAGCCTTGGAAAAAACTGAAATACAGATACAAAACTAATATGGATGCAATCTAATCTATCATGCAAAACTAGGATGCAATGTTGCCATTTTGTTGTCATGCTTTTTATCATCATTGAGACTTTATTATGTTGAAAGTTAGTAAAAACATCGATGGTAAAATTAGACCACGATAACCTAAGTACAACTTCCATTGAGTTTTGATAGTTCAAGATAACACAAGCATCTAGGTATATATGGATTGAGATGATCAAAGCATCACTTGTGTAAATAGACAAGAGTTAATCATTTTCCCATGCAAATTCAAAATGTCATCAATGATACTTTATAGAGCATGTCCCATGACAATTTGCATAGTAGTATTGATTAACTCATAGATAGAAGACAAAGAAAATATCATTCTCCTTCTCAGCCCCTCTAGTCCAGGACATCATTGAGGTAATCTAGGGGAATGATAACAACAATCAAGATACAATGGCTGAATTATGTGTAGAACTTTTTGAGATGGAGGTTGTTCATAGGTTCCTCAAACAGATCCCCTTCAGGTGTGGATAGGTGATATGCTCCTGATCCATAGACTATTACAATGACAAAGGGACCTAGCTAATTCAGTTCAAACTTTCCCTTCTTTTCTTGGTCTTGTTGATTGCGTGGATTTTCCTTCAGTACCAAGTCACCCACCTGAAATGTTCTTGGTTTGACCTTATCATTATAAATTTTTGACATTCTCTGTTGATATGCTTTCAGGTGATCAACTTCAATCTAACGACGTTCATCCAATAGTTCCAACTCTTGCAACCTAGATACCTAGTAGTCTTCATCCGAAATGATGCCTTTTAGTGCAACACAGAGTGATGGTATCTCAAAATCAATAGGTGAAATGACCTCAGATCTGTAGATGAGAGCAAATGGTGTGGCTCCTATCCACATGCAGATGTTGGTGTGGTATGCCCACATAATAGGGTTCAGTTGAATGTACTAGTCACATCCAACATCATTGATGGTTTTATTTAGGATATTTAGGATGGTTTTGTTTGAGGCCTCTACTTGGACATTTTGAGGATAGTACGGTGTAGAAAATTGATGCTGGATATGAAACCTTTCACAAAGTTCTTGAACGTCCTAATTCTTGAAAGGTTTACCATTGTTGGTGACAATGGATTGAGGAATGCCATACCTAAAGATGATATAATTTAGAATGAAGGATGCAATCTGATTACCAGTGTTGGTAGTTAAAGGAACAACTTCAACCCACTTTGTGTAGTACTCAGTGGTCATGATTATGAATTTGTGCCCATTGGAAGAAGATGGATGGATTTTTCCCATAAGGTCAAGTCCCCACTGACAAAAGGGCCAGGTTGATACAAATGGTTGGAGTTCTTGTGTGGGTGCATGTATGAGGTTACCATGGATCTAACATTTCTTGCATCTCTTGACAAACTGGAAAGACTCCTTCTCCATATTCATCGAGTAATACCCCAAACATAGGAGTTTCTTTGCCAAGGTAAGACCACTAGAATGTGTTCCATAGATACCCTCGTGAACTTCCTATAAGGTCATTTCAGACTCATCGCATTCCAAAAATCGAAGGAGAGTTCCATCAAGACCTCATTGGTAAAGTACATCCACGATAAGGGTGTGTACGATGGCTTGATAGATGAAGTTTCATTTTTAGTTTCATGATAGGTCGAGTGGGAAGGTGTTATCTCTTAGATAGGTGTAGACCTTCCCATAGATTGAGGTATCAACATCAATTACATGGAATATGACTTGGGACTCAGGATCATCATAGGAAGGAGTAAAAACTTGTTCCACCATGAACTCATAACAACTCCTTTTATCTGGAATTTGTAACAAAGAAGCAATAGTGGCCATAGCATCAGCAGTTTTGTTGTCTATTCTTGGGATTTGTTCAAATTTGATAGTAAAAAAGTATTTCTTAAAGTCACCAATCATCCTTTTGTGGGGCATCAATTTGTCATTTTGTCTAATAGTCAATATTGACTTGATTTATGACCAATTAAGAATCTCCATAGACTTGTAACTTTGTGATTTTCCACTCTACAACTATTTTGATGCCAATGATCATTGCTTCGTACTTTGCCACATTATTAGTGCAGGGGAACATCAGTCTGTATGATTTTGGAATGGTATTCCCTTGAGGGGTGACAAATAAATTTTTTTCTCCTGATCCATATTGAGTATATGATCCATCGAAGTATAATATCCATTATTTGGTTGTTATGGTAAAGACATCAGCATTTGGAAGCTCAATGTGTAGAGGATGATCATCATGTAATGGTGCTTTAGCTAGTTGATCCATAATGGCTTCTCCCTTGATGGATTTCCTATCGACATACTGGATGTCAAACTCACTCAATATCATTACCCACTTTTCCAGCCTTCTTGTTAGATTTGCCTTGTTGAGCAAATATTTCAATTGATCAATTTTGGCTATTAACTTGATGGTATGAGTTAGCATATAATGTCACAATTGTTAAGTGGTGAACACTATTGCTAGAAAATCCTTTTCAATGGATGTGTAATTTATTTCATAGCCATTTAAGGGTTTTCTGATATAGTATATTGCCCTTTCTTTTCCTATTGAATCCTCTTGCATGATCAAAGCTCCCAATGATGTCTTAGTTGTTGCTATGTTTAGTAAGAGTGGTTTTTCTTTTGTTGGTGACACAAAGATAGGTGGAATCATTAGATATTATTTCAATTGGTTGAAAGAAGCTTCAAATTTCTTATCCAATCTAAAGGAAACATTTTTGTGTAGCAAGTGAGTGAATGGATGAGTCTTGTCTACCAATTGTGAAATGAATCTTCGGATAGACTAAAATATTCCTTGGAGTGACCTTAGCTGACTAATATTTTTAGGATGCAACATCTCCATAATTGCCTTAATTTTCACGAGATCCACCTCAATGCCTTTTTTGAAAACTATATACCCTAGGAGTTTTGTAGATGTTACCCTAAATACATAATTTTTTGGGTTTAGTCACTCATTGGATTTTTCCAGTCTAGTGAAGACTTTGTCTAGGATCTCAAGATGTCCTTCTCTAGTGTATGATTTGGCTAATAGATCATCTACATAGTCTTCCATGAATGTGTGCATCATATCGTGGAAGATTGTTGTCATGGCTTGCTGATAAGTAGCTCCCGCATTCTTCAATCTAAAGGGCATGATGTTCCAACAGAATGTACCCCATGGGCATGTGAAGGTTGTTTTATCTTGATCCTCAGGTGCAATTTTAATTTGGTTATATCCTGAAAATCCATCAATAAGTGACAACATGGCATGTCGAGCTATTAAGTCCATGATGATGTTTATGTTGGGTAGAGGAAAATCATCCTTCAAACAAGCTTTATTGAGATCTCTGAAATCTGGCAAATTCGGATACTATTGTCATGTTTTGAAACTAGTACAATGTTGGAGATCCACTTGACATAATCAATAGGTCTGATGAACCCTACATCCAATAGCTTCTTCAATTTTTCTTTCACCAAGAGGGCAATATGGGGATGCATCTTCCTTAACTTCTGCTTCATTGGTTTTACTCCCAATGGTAAAGATAAATGATGCATGATTAAATTGGGATCCATCTCTAGCATGTCTGGATAAGACCAAGAAAAGTTGATTTGTCGCTCTTCAAAGAATTTGGTGAAGCTTGGTTTTTCTTGTTCTGTCAAGGATGCTGCTAGATGTAGATTTTTCACTACTTCGACCATGCCAATGTTGATGGATTATGTGGGCTCAATCAAATATTTTGATCTCTCTTGAAAGTTTTTGGGGAGAGTTTCAAATCTCTCATCCTTTGGCACCTCAGAGAGGTTTTCACTGTTGGATGCACTCTTTATTTTTAGTTTTTCTTGATCTAATAATTCCATAGAATGGTTTTCACCATTAGATCAATTTCTTGTATTATTCATTTTACAGCTAAGAGATTTGACACTCCCTTGACTGGAAGCTTTGTTTGGAGATTCAGTGGTGGAACAAGTTTTAGGGTTGTCAGCATAGAGGAAGTTGACAATGGCAACATCATTGGGAAAGATAGGGATGTCAAGAGGCTTGGTTTGGTCCCAGTCGATAAGTTCAGGATGTGCTAGAGGTAGGGAATTGTCAAACTAGTTCAAGTCAAAGGTAGTGAGAGTTATGATGGCGATGTCGTCAAGCAATCCTATAGCAAGGTCAAGGTCTATGATATAACTCTCCTTCGAATGATCTGCTTCACTAGGAGTCTGATCATCTTCGCTTGAGCCACCAATAGGTTGTGATCCAAATTCAAGTGTTCTTAACCCTAAACTTTGTCCCTCCTCATGTATGGGTGCATACTTTTGTATCACATCAATACCCTTGTCATGACAAGACTCTTCAGACAATGAATCCCATTCATATTCATTTGAGTCAGTTTCACAATCATTACTAGCTTGTAGTTGTAGGATTTATTCAACAACCTTCTAGGTGGTTTCTTTTTTTATTTCCTCTTTGTATCCCAGTCCTATCTTGTCCTTTGGATTGGTTAAGATGGGTTGATTTGGTTCCACAATGCCCTCTTTTCTTTTGCTGATAGGTCCTTGTCCTTCGTATCCCATTTTATTCAAGATTGAGAATCCTTTGCCATACTGTATTGTCTATACATTAGTTGTTGCTTCTTGGGATTCAATTTCATCCTTGTAAAGCTAGTTCAAAATTTCATTATCATCAGATTCCTCAACTTGGGTACTTGATTTTATGAATCTTCCATCAAAGAGTGTGATAGGTTGTGAAGACTATTGTTTTGAGGTTGATGGTTGACCATAAGACTTCGGGGAAGATAATTGCGAAAGACATAGGGATTGCTCAATAGAATAATTACCCACGCCTTTATCTTTGACTTGGACCTTTTTCTCAAATTGTTTGGACAAGGTGTTGAGTTGGGCTTTATGATTGGTAGAGGTAGAAGGGGTAGCTTCTTCTTTTCTCTCAGGCTATTTAGGCAAGGAACTTGGTTGGATTTCTTTATTCGAGGATGTGGCAGGTAATTTTGACAAGGAATTTGATTGGCTTGAATTATTTGGGGTGGTGGATGGGGAAGCAAGAGCTTCTCTATTATGGGGCACAGAGACATCCTAGACCAACTTGAGGGTATTGAAATACTGAGGACTCTTAGAATCAGACATAATTTTAATCTCTTGCCCATTGCAAGGGAATTTCAGACATTGATGGTAAGTTGAGGTGATTGCCTACATCTCATGGATCCAAGGACGAACCAAGAGTATATTGTATGTCAAATCTTTATCCAAAACTTGGAAAATTACATCTTTTTGAATTGGTCCCACTTGAATTGGTAACATAATTAATCCTTGTGAAGATCTTTCCTCATCATCACAGTCCTTGATGGAGATCTTTTTCCTTGCATCTATTGCATCAGAGGATCCTAGTGCATGAACAAGCTTTAAAGTACATATATTGAGACTGAATCCTCCATCTATTAGAACACGCTTGACTCAAATTTTATGTATTAATATTTCAATGAGGAGTGTAGTGTTACGGGGATGAGCAATGAATATGTCATCATTTTGAGAGAAAGATAGGCAATCGGGTGCAACCAAATGCCTCACCATGGCTTGGAAGGTACAAAATTGCAAATCCATTGGTATAGTTGTGTCCACTAGGGCCTTTTCTGAAATTTCCTTGTAGGCAGGTGAAATCTTGAGGAGCTCCAATATAGATATTTGCACTAGGATATTTTGAAGTTGATCAATAATGTTGTATTGATGTGATGGTGCAGTAGGTGTTTTGGATGTTTTTCCTTTTAGAACATATTTGGATTGTGCTCTTGTAGTTGCATTTATGGGCACGTTGTCTTATTTCCCTTTGATTTTAATAACATTGGTTTTGTTGTATATTGCAGCCATGTCTTGTTTGATGTTATGGACTTGATTGGATATGATATTGGCATCATTAATTTTCTTTTCAGCTATGATGGTATCTTGTCCATGTTGAATTAGAATGAAATTAATTTGACTGTTGGATATTATGAAGTCTTGTGGATCATTCATCTTAATGTCATTTTTCTGATCATCAACTACTAAAATATGAAAGATGGTAGTATCATGAACATAGTTTACATTTTTCACTTTGCTGTTCATTGTAGAGGATTCTCCTTTGTCATAATTTGGTAAGGGATTCTTGAATGCACCATGATCAGCATTTGTTTGGGGTCCCTCTATTTGTATGATATTCTGGTCTATCAAGTCTTGTATCTTGTGTTTTAATTGCATACAGTTATTTGTTTGATGGCCTTTGCATCGATGAAATTCAAAGTAATGGGCATCATTCGACCATGATGACTTCACTTTTGGATCAAAACCTCAAGTGTCAGGTAAGGTGATAAGATTTTCTACAAGATGTTCTCTCAATGTAGACTTGAGTGATTGATGCAAACGTGTGAATTTCCTATGATTTGATGGTGTTTGATATGGTGTTGGTCGAGATGCGGCATTGTTTTGGTTACTGTTCTGATTGGTGTTCTGATTTGTGTTTTGATTGGTGTTATTTTGATTGGGGGTTTGGTTGGTCTTAGATGTGATTCCTGATAGATTGGAGACTAGTTTGGCATTATGTGTTTCAGTTGAAGCATCATTATTAATATTCTTGTATCTTTTCCAAAACTTTGATTTATCATTGTTGGAGGAGTTTGCTGAGTTGTTTTCATTGTAAATTTTCAAGACTCCTCTCTTGCCCAAAGCTTCTTCGATTTTGATTCCATTTTCAATTAGTTTCTCAAAGGTTGGTGGACATTGTAATTCAAGCCTTTAACTCATATCATCATTTAGATTGTCAATGAACACTTCCATCTTTTCCTTTTCTAGTATGGCATGAGGATACCCTGCAAATAATCCTCTCCATCTTTGTAAGAATACAAGAAATTATTCTCCCTTTTTCTATTTTACATTGCAAAGGTCCTTCATTGTAATCTCATGTTGAATGTTATAAGAGTATTGGGTGATAAATTTGTTTACCAATTCTTCAAAGGAATATATTCTTGTGGATAATTGTGAAAACCATTGCATACATTGTCCTCCCAAACTTCGTTGGAACAATCTCATCAAGTAAGTTTCCTCGTGTGCAAACTCTAGGCTCATGGTTTGAAATTACCTTATATGATCTATAGGATTTGTTTTACCATTGTATTTATCATATTTAGGGAATTCACAATGTTTGGGAAATGGAATCATATTCACACTTTGATCAAAAGGATATGGATATATGACGTTTATCGAGTATCTTTTCGTGGTTCCCTTTTACATGTCGAGAAGTTGTTGTAGAATTTTCATTTGATGAGTTAAGGAAGCCACTGGATCTATGTTTGGGGGATCAGTTTCAATATTTTTAGGTTCTCCTTTCAATTGATTTACATCAAAGTCATCTAGTAATTTCACACCTTGTAACACCCCTTTGTTTTTATCTTATGTTTAGATTACGACGCTTTGATATTTTGATCACTATTTATAGAGCAATGTGGACTATTTGTGTTGGTGTGATGTTATTATTGGACATGTCCTTGATTAGTATAATGATGGTTTGTTATAACATGGTTATTGCACATGAGTATTTTATTTATGTTGGAATTGTTAGTTCATGATAAGTGTACTGGTGAAGGGGATAGAATTGCTTCACTCACTTGTGAGCGCCCTATGATTCTATAACTTCCTCTTCACGATGTGTTTTATTATGATGTCTATATACATGTGCTATTGATGCCTCATTTACAGGTTTGTAGGTATAGGACATCGAATCCACCTAGTTTCACAGATTTGAGCATGTCGACCCAACGGTTATGTTGATTGGGAGATAATTGCTAGATTACTTGTGTCAAGTCTACACCCTAGCCTCGGTGTTTTGTCGTGTTTAGTCAGTTCTGCTTGTTTAAATGTGTGGATTATTGCTTCGTATTATCATGTTAAATTGCTTTAAAAGAAGTTTAGTGAATTTCATTATTAAAAGTTGATTATTAGATTATGCTTATTTTAAATGTTAGAGGTTTTTAAATTAATAAATAAATAAATTTAATTTAATTAATAAAAAGATAATCATTGGATTATTTTATTTTTTGATAAATTAAATTAGTTAAATTGTTTATATTTAAAAAGGGGAAATGTTTTAATTATTAAAATATTTAATTTTTATTATTAGAGGATTTTATGCCAAGAGGGTTGTTGAAGATATTTTGGTAAATTCCAACAAGTGTTAGAAAAATTAATGAATTTCTTGGGAATTAATTCCCAAGAGATAATTTTGGCTTTGTGTGAGGAAGTGGAAGGCTTCTTCATGACAAGGCACAAGATATTTTGCATGTTGGGAATTGGTTGGAGAAGGGAATTTTGGCTGTGATCTGGTTAATTTTGGGGAAGAATTTGCTGTAGAAACTACTTTGGAAGCTTTGGCAAAATTGGAATCTACAAGCGAAGATTTACATCAGACATCACTTCCTCAGGCTTCCGGATACAGGTTCCTTTAATTATTTTTATTGTTTTTGAAATTTGGAAGATTACCTGTCCAAAAAGAATTTATAATTTGTGTAGAAGCTTTTAAATTATTTTGTAAATTTGTAAGGCTTTTGTGTTTGAAAATTTTCCATGAATATTTTAGTGCTTCTGTAGAATATTTTATAGTGAAATTAGAGAGCCTATGTAGAAAATTATTTTTAAACAATAAAGAAAAAACCTAGAAGAAAACAATAGAGAAAGCTATAAATCTCTATAGGATTAGATTTGAAAATATTCTTGTTAAAATTGTGGAAAAATATTATTTATATTGGAAAGAACTTCCTCTAGAAGAAATATTATTTAAATTGTTTTCCCAATTAGTTTATTTGGTTGGGAAATTGTAAATCTTTGAGTAAATTGTGAAATCCTTCTTGTGTATGATATCTATAAAAATGGCCTATAAATATTGCCTTTTCTACGAGTTGGGTAAATGATTCCCATAGAAATAAATTTGTGAAAATATATTATCATCTGGAGCAAACCTCTGATGATTTATGAAGTCTTTGTAAATTCTCCATTTAGAGAAGGGAACCCTGTATTGGAAATTGTTCTCTGTGAAATTCCAAATAAATACCTATAGATGGCCTTCTTAAGAAGTTTTTCCCCAATCAATCTATTTTGCTCAATTCCTTAATATATATATATACACATATATATGTGTATATGTATTAATGAAACACACACACACACACACACACACACACACACACATATATATATATATATATATATATAATATATTATTATAAAATTTAGATTGGCATACCTGTAAATAATTTTGAGTGTCGTCCGTACGGTGTAATTGTGAAATATAAAAAAATTCATAGGAATGAAGTTAAGGATAGTGTTGTTTATATATAAGGGGGAGGCTAGGGAGGTGCTGCCCCCACTACCACCCCATTAGGGGATGACGTTGTGGAGGTGGAGCCTCCACAACCCCCCTTTCTCTATGTTGAGCAGCGGTCAAGTTTGGGGAGGCCGGTTGTATATGTTACAGTCGACCCTCAATACAACAAACCATTTAACATTTTCGTCGTCTCTTCAAATTTCAGATTTTTGTGATATTTTTAATAGTTTACTTTTTAGATATGTGTTATATATATATAAAATATACATAAGTATATACATATGAATATATATTCAAATATATTTATATTTATATATTTATGTATATATATATATATATATGTTTTTAAGATTTATTTTTGGTAAAATTATTTTAAGAAATTGTAATTTAATATTGAGATATTAAATAATATATTAATATATATAATTATATATAAATTGTATATATATAATTATATATATAATTAATATATATTTATATTTATCTATTTTTAAATGAATATTTAATTCCAAAAGTGCATGTAGATGCACAATTAAAATGTTTTTCGATACAAATGATGTAAAAGAAGAAATTGAATTTAAATTAGTTGAATTAGGTAATGATATTTTAATAGAATGGGTGCATGCACTTTATGCATTATTAGATAATTTAAAAAGAAATAATTTTAATGAGGGAAATTGATTTCTGAATAGATGGAAACGGTAAATTGATTTAAGTGAGAAGAATTGATTTTTGTATTGTTGAAAATGAAAATTGATTTAAGTCAGATGATTTGGGAAAGTGTATTGTTGAAACTCCTATATTGAAGTTGGATTTAGTAGACCCGAAGGATAGATTTTTTTTATTTAAATTGCTTTAAGAATGTGATCTCTTCAATAGCATTTTGGGGTAATTGAATAAAAGTGTTTGATGAGGTTTTGTAAGTCTTGTAGTAGAGGTGTGTTAATGTTTGGAGGTATTAGTTTATAGTCTTTCCTTTTGTGATTCCCTTGGGTAGGGCATTGCCATTTTCAGTGAGTCAATCGGTTTCCACGAATAGGGATGTTATGCCTCCTTTGTATGGAGTGGAGTTTGTATTGCCTCCTAAGTTTGGAGTGGTTATGTTCCAAGTGTAGGCTGTAGGAGAGTGATTCTGGATGGGGGTTAGGATCTGGGAAGATCTATTAGATAACTCATGTACCTTTGTGGTGACACTTCTCTTAGGTTAGCAGTGTGTTTGGTTCACTGGTATGTCAATTCATTTAACTCTAGAAGTATTGTACTTTATGAGTTGGTAGTGTACTAGATTATGATAAGTTCAGTTTTGTGTTAGTCCATGTCTAGTGGTAGATGGTCTTGTCTAGGATCCTTGTTATTGTCTCCTATCATGGGGGGTGGGCCTTAAGGTACCTCTTGGTTTGGAGGAACGTGCACCCTACACCATTGGGTCCCCTTGTATCTTCATTTCGTGAGGGCAAGGTTTTCCAATGGAGAGGTCGCGGTAGTTCCAATGATTATGTTCCTTTCTTTTAATGTAATAATTCAGTTGAAATTTGTAACTAATTTACTCTTGAATTGTATGTGAGGAGGAATTTTGTAATCTATAATAGTTAGGTATGATCTACCTCATTTCGGAAATGAGCATTGTAAACCTTAATTGTAAATTAATGTGATCTATGTTCTTGATGTATTTTTATATTTTATATGATGTAACTTTAATGCTTGAATTTATTTATGGGTTTAACATAACCTTAGTCTCGTAGCCCTAGAGGTTGTTGGCAATAGGAAGTGAACTTTCATGTTATTATACCTTAACTAAAAAAAAATTGTACATTGTAGTAGTTAATTGCAACTTCCTCTAGGGTTACGTGGTGGGGCATTACACATGGTATTAGAGCCCCAGGTTCAGTGGTTCATACACTGGGTACTTTGGGTACAATTGAGTCCACTATGTTGTCCTTGTGAATTTGTTAGTGGAACTATTAAGTGATCACATGTTCATGGCTTTGAAATTTAGCATGATGTACTCTGTGGAAAAGAGTAGCACGAAAGAAACCTGATAAAAAATTATGGATGGAAAGTAATGATATGTATTCCATGGGTTATGGAAATTTGATGTTCTTATGGGATCATGTATGTAGTTGTACCCCCTATAAATGTAAAGGAACCAGTAACTGTGTTTTGTTTGAGTGTTGTGAATACCTCATACTTGCTTTGTGTATCCATGTGATGGTGATACTTGGTACCCATCCATGGGGGAAAAGTTGCACTTTCATGTGGGATTTACCATACCATTGTGTGTGTTTGCATGTTTGTTACCTAATTGAGGGCCAACCCATGTGAGGTTGAAACTTATATATAAGAGTAACCAAAAGTTAGTTTCTTTTTCTTTTGGTTCTCTAGCCCCTCAATCCATGAAGGGATAGTAGCAGCCACAAAGTTCCTTGGGTGGAGTGTGCAGCATATGCATATTGTGGTGTAGAGCATCTCAGCTCAACCAATCCTGAGGAAACGTACCCACTACTTTCCCCTATGATGGATCAGGATACTTGATCCATAAGTGTTAGCCCAATCCCCATAGATTTGAGTATAACAACATAGGTTGGTTAGTGTATGCATGGCCATCCTTAGGGACATTGATCTAGCATTAGCGAGTAAACCTCATCTGTATGAGAGGTGAAGCTCGGTAGCCCCATATTGATATTATTGTATTGCATTATATATTTAGTGTATCTGCACATGTTCTGACATGATATAATAGATACGATTCCACACCTCATTGATGTTCCAACATAGTGTTGGTGATGATGTTGT
Organism: Sequoiadendron giganteum; assembly: GCA_007115665.2. NCBI lineage: Eukaryota > Viridiplantae > Streptophyta > Pinopsida > Cupressales > Cupressaceae > Sequoiadendron > Sequoiadendron giganteum. The sequence goes on along the minus strand of CM021105.1, from coordinate 244,602,573 downwards.
GATATACTATAATTGCACACGTTCTGATATGATGCAATGGATATGATACCACACCCCATTCATGTTCTGACATAGTGATGGTGATGATGCCGTGTTACACGATGCCACGTGCATAGACACATGAAGGCGCATTATGAGATTGTCTTTGATAGCCTACTTGTGTAATGAGCATTATGGGGCCTCGAACACTTGTAGAGGGATCCTCATGGCTGCTTCGATAGTGTTAGTTAGGTAGCATATGAGTAGATCCTAGCCATGTATACCTCTAGCTACAACGAGTTCTTGTGTGTGCCTTCTCCATGAGGTATCACAAAGTGGGGTGTGTTCTATGCGTGCCTACTTTTGTGGACCCACAGACACACTGCCACGTGGCATACGACCAATATGTGCCTTCTTCAACTGGCATATGACCAATTAGAGTGACGATGTGATAGTCATGGATACACTTTGGGTCATGTGGATGGCATGCTCACTCCGCGCCATATGAGGGCTATTACTATAGTCGGATGTTGTTTCCTCTTTCCTTGTTTGGTGGCTAGTATCTAGTCACACAGTGATGTACAGTACAATTTTAAAGATTGTGAACTTTCTTTATGATTATTGATGATTTTTCAGTTGATTGTGAAGGTTTAGCCACTACTTGTGACCTTATTTGCCTATAACCCTAGTGGTTATACATTTAAATTAGTGTTGAAATTATGCGCATTTATTGCCTTATTGTTGAAATTGAATCTTTATTTTCTCTTATTTATGACTTTGGTGGCTAAACTAGTTATCTTTTTTGTTTTAAATGTTGGCAATGTGTCGTATTGTGAATCCTCTCCAAGGATGTATGGGGCATACTTGGTGAGTGTATACGAGGAAGTAGATGCAAGGAACATTGAGGATGGGGGTATGTGAGGTTGTTATGCAACTAGGACCCACTACTCACCTATGTGTGATGACTATCTCTTGGAGGCTAATCACCTTATACAACAAGAGACATGTCATTGTGGTCTTGTTTGGATGGTCTCACCTTATGTATGGCCTAACACCATCAAGCCACTGATTGTGATGTTTGGTTTATGTGAGATGATTATTTGTTCTTGGTTCATGGATTCTTGTATCATGGATTAGTATGTTGCTTTCCGGTGTCCTAATGGACCTATGTGTGGCTTTGTGTTGTGATTTCTGGTGATGTGTATTGGTGTGTATGTGGATTATGTAAGTATAATCATGAGTATAGTGCTTGAATTATGAGTTATGTATGCTAATTTCACATTTTGGTTGTGACTCCTTTCATCGATGGTGTGTATAGGATGCCTAGAAGAGGTAGCCATGGAGTCGATTGTTTGAACTCTACTTTTTTGAGTTCCCATGAGAATGATCATGAGGAGCACTTGGGTCCTCAGTTACATTCTACACTTGAGGAGATTCTTACCCAACTTAGCCCTAGATAGGAGGGTGGTCAATAGGTATTTAGGGAAAGGGAAAGGTACCCTAGGAGGAATATTTCTCTTTTAGTAGAACTTATGATGGACATTTTCAGGGCATGTTCTCAACTCAACAATCTTTCTTATGGAGGATTGGAGTTTGAGAATTGGATGATTGGTGTTCCTTTTGATAGGGCGTACCCAGTAGGCTTCAGGTTTTGAGGTGATTGTCTTTCACATAGGAGGATTCAGAGTTGGATACAAGCCCAACTCCATCATCCCAGCTAGTCAGATCAGAGCACACAGGTTGCAATGGGTAGAGGTACAAGATGTTACGCTTGCGGCCGATAGGTCCACATAGCTAGAAACTTTTCTCAAAGGAACACACCTAGATTTAGGCAGAGATCGGTGGCTACGAAGCTAGAAAGGAATGGCATAGGAAGGACCCGTGGAATGAGTGTAGTGGCTGATCATTGTCGAATAGAGCATCAGGGTATAGATGTGGAGATTACTAGTAGTTGATGGATAGCTGATTCAAGAGCTCATGAAAATCCTATGGTATAGGAGGCCGAGGAAGTGCCTTCAGTGTTGTTTCCTCTGCTTTGATACTTAATATGTTACGATATGTGTTTTGAGGTTATGTTGGTTGTTTGGATTGACAGTGTATTTGGCTTAGAGGATTATGACTCTGGTTATTGTTGTTTTTATGTTGGTGTATGGAGTGGATCAATTTTGGAACCATTGACTATGTGTGATTCTATGGAGTTTGTACTAGGGGTATTTTTAGGCTTCCAGGAGTAAGCTAGACCCTAGGGGGGAGAATGTAACACCCCTCTATTTTTCTCTTATGTTTAGATTACAATGCTTTCATATTTTGATCACTATTTATAGAGCGATGTGGACTGTTTGTGTTGGTGTGATGTTATTCCCTTTGATGTTATTAATTATTTGACATGTCCTTGATTAGTTTAATGTTGGTTTGCTATAACATGGTTATTGCACATGAGTATTTTATTTATGCTGGAATTGTCAGTTCGTGATAAGTGTATTGGTGAAGGGGATGAAATTACATCACTCGCTTGCGAGTGCCTTGCGATTTCATGACTTCCTCTTCACGGTGTGTTTTATTATGATGTTTATATACATGTGCTATTGATGCCTTGTTTACAAGTTTGCAGGTATAGGACATCGACTCCACCTGGCTTCACAGTTTTGAGCGTGTCGACCCAATGGTTATGTTGATTGGGAGATAGTAGTTAGGTTACTTGTGTAAAGTAGATACCCTAGCCTCAGTGTGTCATTAGGTTTAGTCAGTTTTGATTGTTTAAATGTGTTGATTATTGCTTCGTATTATCATGTTAAATTTCTTTAAAAGAGGTATAGTGAATTTCATTATTAAAAGTTCATTATTAGATTATGCTTATTTTAAATGTTAGAGGTTTTTGAATTAATAAATTAATTAATTTAATTTAATTACTAAAAAGATAATCCTTGGATTATTTTATTTATTGATAAATTAAATTAGTTAAATTGTTTATATTTAAAAAGGGGAAATTTTTTAATTATTAAAATATTTAAATTTTATTATTAGAGGATTTTATGCCAAGAGGGTTGTTGAAGATATTTTGATAAATGCCAACAAGTGTTAGAAAAATTAATTAATTTGTTGGGAATTAATTCCTGGGAGATAATTTTGGCTTTGGTTGAGGAAGTGGAAGGCTTCTTCATGGCAAGGCACGAGATATTTTGCATGTTGGGAATTGGTTGGAGAAGGGAATTTTGGCTGTGATCTAGTTAATTTTGGGGAAGAATTTTTTGTAGAAATTACTTTGGAAGCTCTGGAAAAATTGGAATCTATAGGAAGAGCTTTACATCAAACATCACTTCCTAAGCTTCTCGATACAGGTTCCTTTAATTATTTTTATTGTTTTTGCAATTTAGAAGATTACCTATCCTAAAGAATTTATAATTTGGGTAGAAGCTTTTAAATTATTTCGTAAATTTGTAAGGCTTCTGTGTTTGAAAAAATTTCATGAATATTTTAGTGCTTCTGTAGAATATTTTATAGTGAAATTAGAGAGCCTCTATAGAAGATTATTTTTAAATAATAAAGAAACATCCCAAAAGAAAACAATAGAGAAATTTATAAATCTCTGTAGGATTAGATTCAAAAATATTCCTGTTAAAATTGGGGAAAAATATTATTTGTATTGGAAAGAACTTCCTGTAGAAGAATATTATTTAAATTGTTTTCCCAATTAGTTTATTTGGTTGGGAAATTGTAAATCTTTGAGTAAATTGTGAAATCCTTCTTGTGTATGATATCTATAAAAATGGTTTGTAAATATTGCCTTTTCTTCAAGTTGGGTAAATGATTGCTATAGAAAGAAATTTGTGAAAATATATTATCATGTGGAGAAAACCTCTGATGATTTATGAAGTCTTTGTAAATTCTCCATTTAGAAAAGGGAACCTATGTTGGAAATTATTCTCTATAAAATTCCAAATAAATACCTATAGATGGCCTTCTTCAGAAGCTTTCCCCAATCAATATATTGTGCTCAATTCCTTAATATATATATATACACATATGTGTATATGTATTAATTAAACACACACATATATATAATATATTTATTATTATAAAATTCAGATTGGTAAAGCTGTAAATAATTGTGAGTGTCGTTCATACGACATAATTGTGAAATATAAAAAAATTTGTAGGAATGAAGTTAAGGATAGTGTTGTTTATATATAAGGGGGGGCTGGGGAGGCGTTGCCCCCATCACTGCCCCATGAGGGGATGGCTTGTGGAGGCAGAGCATCCATAGCCCCCCTTTCTCTATGCTGAGCGATGATCAAGTTTGGGGAGGCTGGTTGTATATGTTACAGCTGGCCCTCAATACAACGAACCATTTAACATTCTCGCTGCCTCTTCAAATTTCAGATTTTTGTGATATTTTTAATAGTTTACTGTTTAGATATGTGTTATATATATAAAATATACATAATTATATAGATATTCACATATATTCATATATATTTATATTTATATATTTATTTATATATATGTTTTTAAGATTTATGTTTGGTAAAATGATTTTAAGAAATTGTAATTTAATATTGAGATATTAAATAATATATTAATGTATATAATTATATATAAATTGTATATATATAATTATATATATAGTTAATATATATTTATTTTTTATTTTTTTAAAAATAAGAATAGTTTATTCCAAAAGTGCATGAAGATGCACAATTAAAATGTTTTTTGATAGAAATGATGTAAAAGAAGAAATTGAATTTAAATTAGCTGAATTAGGTAATAATATTTTAATAGAATGGGTGTAAGACCCCTCCGTTTTGCTCTTTTGATCGAACAGTGTCCTGTTTGGTTATGCTATGTCTTCTGTTAGTGCTTGGACCTTGGCACTCGATTACTATTTGATCATTGTCTGCAAAATGATGTGCTTGTTATATTTTAACGTAATGGTATATTATTTAGATGTTATCATTATGGCAAGCTTTAGATTAGCATTGTGAACATTTGAATTAATGATGTTTTATGTTTTGATTATATTATTGATGTTAGATTCGTTAGTTAGTAATATTGTATTGGTGAAGGGGACGGGATTTCATCACTCGCTTGCGAGCGCCCTACGATTCCATTATTCCCTCTTCACAGTGTGTTTTATATGATGCAAATATACATGTGCAATATTCTATTGTTCACAGGTTGACAGGTACAGGACACTGACTCCACCTAGTTTCACAGGTTTGAGCATGTCCATTGCCAACGACATTTGATTGGGAGATAGTAGCTAGGTTTCTCGTGTTAAGCCATCACCCTAGTCTTGAGTGTGTTGTCGGTTTTTGTCTAGTTCTGTGGTTTTTAATACTATTTAATCTGCTTGAATTTTATTTAATTGCAAGATTAGAAAGGTTAAATAAATGGCCTATGTAGTTAAATTGTTGATTTAATTAATCTGGTTATATTGTGAAAAGTGTTATTTGTTGATTAATTTAATGTAATTAATAAAATAATTAAATCTTGGATTAGATTTATTTTACTAATTAATTAAATTAATTATGATGAAATGAAGTTAATTATGCATTTTGGAAATTATAGATATTCTTGAATTGAAAATAAGTTGGAAATTTGAAAAATGTTTAAATTTCATTTTTGAAAATTAGAAAATGCAAAATTGAAAAATTAGAGATATTTGGAGATATTTTCAAAAGTTTGACTTTGGGGTTGAGGAGATATTTTTCATTTTGGCTATTATTGGGATTTTTGAATAATTTTGGAAGAGGATGAAAAATTGAAAAATGGAGAAGGAAGAAATGTTTGTTTTGTGGGTTTTGGATTTGCTTGGAAGAAGTGAAATCTGAAGGAGAATGATTGCACCATTTTGGATCTTTTCAAACTTCTAGAAACCAAATTCTTTTGATTCAATTTAAAATTTATATATTTGAAATGTTGTTTGCAATTCATGTTTGGAAATTCAAAAAAAAAAATTTGATGAAAACCTATCTTGAATCTGGTTTCAGAACATCCAAAATCTTTGTTTGAAAATATTGTTCTTCATGAAAATATTTCAATATAGCTATAGATGTATATTTCTGAGATTTAATTGCTCAATTAAATTTATAGTTTCTTTTTCTTTTATATAGATCTGGATAATATATATATATATATATATTCTGGAAAATACAAATATATATATATTATAATAGTTGTTTTTCCTTTTTGTTTAAAAAAAAGAAAAGAAAAAAACCCGGGTAAACAAATTGTTTTTCGGATTTAAAAAAAAAATCCATAGTGCTAAAGGCGGTTTTGTGGATTTTAAAAAAAATAAATGAAAAAAAAATAAATAAAAAATAGGGAAGGGTTTGGGGGAGCCACTGGGGGCTCACCCCACCACGCCCACATGTGGGAGGCGTGTGGGGGAGCCAGGCCCAGCGCGAACCCCATACCCCCCTCTGTCGTCGGCCGCGCCACACCCGGGTTCGGTTGTGTTTAAACACTGTCGCGCCCACTATGGTGCGACTGTTTTTAAACATAGTCGGCCCACATGGGGTTGGCTATGCATGGCCACCGCCCGGTGAAAACAAAATGCGGCTGCCACCCACCTCAAACGTCTGCCACCTCCCCTCTCAAAAATGCGCGCACTGATCCCGAGGAAATCCGTGCCCTAATTTGGGCAATTTGACTTGTTTAAAAAAAATATATTTGTTTTTTTATATTTTATTGATATTTAATATTATATTAATATATGCATGTCTATTAAAATATATTTATTAATATTTTATATATTATATTCATATAATATTAAAATATTAATATTTATAATTAATTGAATTATAAAAGTTTTAATATATAGATATATATTTGATGTATATATATTTAGTAAAATGTCATTTTGATTATTATCATGTTTTAAAGGCAATGGAGAAAATTTTAAATGTTTGAAATGAAATCGGGGAAAATTTAAATGTTTAAAATGATGATTTAAATATATACATTAAATTGTTGATTTAAATAATGACATGATTTAGGCGTAATTGGATAAATGTTAAATTACTCTGTAATAGTCAAATTATGAGATGATTAAAATAATATATTTTACCAGATCAAATATTGGATTTAAAAGGAATGTGTTTTAATCAAAGAATTATTCGATTTTCAAATGAATTATTTCAGAAAGAAGAAATAGATGATGTGAAAGTAGTATGTTTGAAATGAAAAATTAAATAATTATTTTAATATTTACAAGTAATTGAGGAATTAAATGTTAGTTTAAATTTCTCCTTAGGTCGGAAAGGGACATTAATTGTGGCAACAATCTATTGAATTTTATTAAATGAAGTGGATTTAGGAAATCCGAAGAAGATTTAATTATGATTAAATTGCTTTTCTAATTGTAATCCCTTATGTCATCGCTTGAGGGAAATCAATTAAAAAGGGTTGTTAAGTCTTCCTGATAGGGTCTTAAATATGCGGATTGCCATATCAGGTTACCAACCTATTTGGAATGGATGAAGTTAATGTTGATTTTATTATTATTGAAAGAGCAATTATGGAATTAAATATTTGGGTTAAATGTCTTCCTTTTCCAGAAGCGTTATTTAATTAGTTTCATTGTGACATTAAACTATTGAGTTATATTAAGGAAGTGGATTTAAGGTATCCAAAATTAGTTTATTCCTCGCAATGCTTGTGTGATTGATTCCTTTGTGTTCATGTTTGAGGAAGTGGGTTAAGTGTCGTTAGTTGTAAGTCTTCTAGTGGACCCTAGAGTTTGGGAGTTGTTGTTTCATGAGGTCAACAGTTTGAGTTTCCCTTGGTTAGTGCTTGAAGTTATGCCAATTTTACTACCTGATTTCCACGAACGGGGATGCTTTGTGCCTCCTATGAAAGGAGTGGATTATGTGATTGGTGGCTCCTTGTAAGGAGTGGCGTTGTTATCATTGTTACCTCCAGAGTGGTAGTGAGTTCTTTTTTATGTTTCCTCCTAGAGTTGGAGTGAGTTCTTTTTATGTTTCCTCCTAGAGTTGGAGTGGTTGTGATGTCTTGTTGTACATAATTGGGTTTCTGTTGTTATTGGTGTTAGTTTGTTCGGTTTGTTCTCAAGTAGAAGAATGACTTTCGTTAGGGTCCAGAGCCATGAGAGGTAAACTGGGTAACCTTTGGAAGTAGTTTTGCAAGTGATAATTAAAGCAATGTAATCCACGTCAGAAATGTTTTGGTTTCCTTGTAGTTGGTACTTTATTGTTATGCGTATGGTTTTCTTAACATACCTGATCTGTTATTTCTGGAAGCAATGTAACCATATTTGAGTTGTACTTATGTTAAACTTGAGTTGTACTTGTATGGTTCGTGTGATTGGTTGTGTTAGATTCGATTTAGTTATGTTTCAGCCTGTGTCTAGAGGTAGTTGGACTTGTCTAGGATTCCTTGTTACTACCTCCTAGCATGGGGGGTGGGCCTTCGGGTACCACTTGGTTGGGTGGTGTGCACCTTACTCCGTTGGGCTTCCTTCTTGTTTGTGTTGATGAGGTTTCCAATTGGAGAGTTCGTGGGATCTAATTATCTTTATGCTTACTTTCATTTCAGTTAATCTTGTAATTTATCACCCCTCTTGTATTCGAGGTGGAAGTTGTATTATGTAATCATGCTTTTGGATTTACCTCATTCATGGAATGAGTGTTGTAACCTTGTTGTTAATTGAAATCTTATGGTATCTTTATTTTCTTTGATGAATTTACTTTGTATGGAATGTATGTGTTCTTAATTTCATAAGTAATTAAATGTTGTGGTTTCAATTCATTAATGTTGTTCATGGGTAAATAAGTAATCTTAGTCTCGTGACCTTAGAGGTTGTTGCAATTTGTAGCGAACTTGCATATTAATTATTCTTTAAAAAAAAAATTAGTTTGTTTGTGTAGTTAATTGCAACTTCCTCTAGGGTTGCATGGCAGGTCATTACAATGGGTGCATGCACTTAATGCATGATTAAATAATTTAAAAACAAATCATTTTAATGAGGAAATTTGATTTCTGAATAGATGGAAATGGTAAATTGATTTAAGTGAGAAGAATTGATTTTTGTACTGTTGAAAAAGAAAATTGATTTAAGTCAGATGATTTGGGAAAGTGTATTGTTGAAACTCCTATATTGAAGTTGGATTTAGTAGATCCGAAGGATAGATTTGTTCTGCTTTAAATTGCTTTAAGAATGTGATTTCTTCAGTAGCATTTTGGGGTAATTGAATAAAAGTGTTTGATGAGGTTTTGTAAGTCTTGTAGTAGAGGTGTGTTAATGTTTGGGGGTTGTTGTTTATAGTCTTTCCTTTTGTGATTCCCTTGGGTAGGGCATTTCCATTTTTAGCGAGTCACCCGATTTCCATGAACGGGGATTTTATGCCTCCTTTATATGGAGTGGAGTTTGTATTGCCTCCTAAGTTTGGAGTGGTTATGTTCAAAGTGTAGACTATAGGAGAATGATTCTACATGGGTGCCGAGATCTACAAATATCTGTCGCGTAACTCATGTACCTTTGTGTTTGGTTCACTAGTATGTCAATTCATTTAACTCTAGAAGCATTGAACTTTATGAGCTGGTAGTGTACTAGATTATGATAAGTTTAGTTTTGTGTTAGTCCATGTCTAGTGGTAGATGGTCTTGCCTAGGATCCTTGTTACTGTCTCCTAGCACGGGGGGTGGGCCTTCGAGTACCACTTGTGTAATGCCCCGCCAAGTAACCCTAAAGGAAGTTGCAATTAACATCTTAAGCGAACAATTTTTTTTTTATAAAGTGCATTTACCACACACGTTCACTTACTAGTTAACAACAACCTCTAAGGCTACAAGGTTAGGATTACTTAAACCCACACATACATAATACATATAACCATAGCTTATGAACTTTATGAAATAAACATCATACATCATAAAAATACCACATAACATAATAAGATAATCAACCAAGATACAATCTCATAAACATTATCTTAACCCAATAGTTACATCACTCATTCCCAGAATGAGACACTAGTACAAATGTGTTACAATTACATAACTCCACCTCATAATCATAAGAGGGATAAAATAACTTATACAAGTTAAAATATTACAATGCAAGATAATACAACAAGAACCGCAAGCTGTCCATCTGGATGTCTCGCCACCAAGTACTGAAGATCGATGGGGACCCAACGGTTTTGGTGCATGTTCCACCCAACCAATGTGGTACCCAAAGGCCCATCCCCCATGCTAGGAGATAGTAACAAAGTAACATGGACAAAGATCTACTACCTCTAACCAAAGGTAGACTCATACTGACTCATACTGTTATAACCAACCAAATGAATTAACAAGTACAACTCATTCACCATACAAGTACGAATCAAGTACAACTCAAGTACAATACAAGTACAAATCAAATACAATACAAGTACAACTCCAACATCACTGACATAAGTCACATTGCTTCCAAACATAAAGTAGATCAAGTATGTTCAGATAATCATACACATAAAATAATTAACAATAGTTGTTATAGATAGAGTGTCATCGCAAGGTTTGTCATGAGATCTCCTTTGGGAATTCTTCATAGGCTCCGGCACAAGTAATCCTAGTGGCCTCAACTGAATCCCGGCACTCATACTCACTCATGCGGAATCAACTACCTCTCGCAAGAACTAGATAGTTGATCTTGCCATTCCAGGCCTTCTCACTCATCCCAAGTCTAAACAAGCCCTTGTGTCTATGAGTGGGGATTAAATTATCTTAAGTTAGTCCTAATCTTCTAAGTACATTATTTTAATTATCACTTGTTTAAATCACTCCTGAAGGTTATCTGGTTTACCTCTTTGGGCTCTGGCACCTAACAGAAGCCACTCTTCTATCTGACAACACACATCCAAACAATCCACCAAGGGAACCACAAGTGCATACCAACTAGGCATCATAATCCACTCCAACACAAGGAGGATACAAATAATAAAACTCACTTCAAACATCTTGGAGGCAACAAACACATAATCCACTCCTTTCACAGTAGGCAACAAGATGAAACCACATAACAAGGTCACTCCATAGAAGGTGTAATACCCCTCCGTTTTGATTCTTGTTCAAGTTGCTTTATGCTATGTTTGGTTGCAGTTACTTTGATACTGGATACATTTTGTTATGATGTTTTGATCGTTATTATTGAACGACAACATTATTGTGGGATGTAGTTATCTGATTATTGTTTCACATGCTTTATGGATTAATGATGTTGTAGAGTTAGCATGAGATATTATTATGAGATTATTGGAATTATGATAGAAGTGTCAGTTTTGATGAGTGTATGGGTGAAGAGGACGAGTTCGCATCACTCGCTTGCGAGCGCCCTGTGAATCCGTAATTCCTTCTTCACGGTGTGTATTATATGCTGGATATATTGTATGATGTTGTTTACTTGGTTGCAGGATTGTAGGTACATGACATCAACTCCACCTGGTTTCACAGGTTTGAGCGTGTCGATCCAACGATTAAGTTGAACGGGAGATAGTAGCTAGGTAACATGTGTCAAGTTTACACCCTAGCCTTAGTGTGTCGTCAGTTGTGTGTGTCGAGTCATTGTCTGTCTTGCTTTGATGTTATTTAATTCTGAAGCATTCTTGATTTGGAAATAGATATTTAGAATAATTGCATTTAAATCATGTTGATGGTTATTTAATTTAAATAATGCAATGTGGATAAAAGTTTATATTTAAATTAATTAATTATATTTAGTTATTTAATTAATTAAATTTGATCCAAGGGGTTGAATTTAGTTATTAAATAATTAAATTAATTAATTAAATGTGATGCAAGAGAATGAAAGGAAATAAAAGAATTAGAATTAATTTTGGAATTTAATTCCAACGTGTGGGAATTAAATTAGAAATTGTAATTAAATGTTTATTTGGGAAATTGGTTGCAACTTTGGAAATTAATTTATTATTTGAAATTGCATTTTAAATTGAAAGTGGGTTTTTGAAAAGTGAAATTGAAATTGAAATTGAAAGTGAAATTGAAATTGAAAATTGAAATATTGAAATATCTAATTTGCATGTAATGTGAATTAGGGTTGAATTAGGTATTTTTGATTTATAAGAATACATGTTTTAATTTTAGGGCAGAAAGTTTTTAGAAAAATACATTTTTACAGCAGGGAAGAAATTTTGGAAAATTTGCACAAGGGTTTGAAGAAAAGTTTGATTGTAGAATTGATTGAAGGAAAGATTGTTTGCATTTGTTTGGTTTTGGATTGGATTCATTGGAGGATTGAAGAAAATTCAAGAAATCTTTGGAGGAGGCTTGCATCAGAAATTCATCTCTTCCTGTAGCTTCTTGTACCAGGTTTTCCTCTTTGTGTTTTATTGTTCTTGATTGTTTTCTTTAAAATAGTAATGATTAAAGATTTGTTTGTTAAATCTGTTTTAGAAAATAAATTTGATATTAGAAAAAAGGAATTAAATAAATTTACAGCCTTTGCTTGTGAAAATTCTTGAGTGAAAATTGTGAAAACCTTAGTTGAATTTAAATTATTTGGAGAAATTGATTTTATTGTTATTGAAATCAAACATAGAGATTGAACAATGCATTTAGAATGTTTTCAGAAAATGAAACTTTCTGTTTATTATCAAAAAACGGATTTTAAAATCTGCAGTATAGTTATATTTTCATGGTAAAATGGTCGGATTGCGTCGCCTATAACTTCACTTTTACAAACTGGGTTTTCAAAAAATTTAAAGGGTTTTTGCATTTTGAAATTTTCTTACCCCTGTCCAAAACCTGTAAATACCCAAATCATAGTTTTTGAGTTATGCTCAAAACATGAGACTGCTATTAAATTATTTTCCCATGGATGTTCTGAAAATAAAATATTAATAAATTGATATTTATAAATATTAATATTTTATGTATTGTTATTATAATATTAAAATATTATTTAATAATATTTTATATTATAATGTATAATACTAAAGTATTATATTTATTTATATTATTTTAAATAAAATTTGTATATTAGATTAGTGGAAATAAAATTATAAACATATGAGAAATTATTGTTATTTTAAAATGGCTAGTTAAAGTTTAATGAAAAGAGTTAAATATTTGATTTAAAGAATGCAATATATTATTGAATAGAGATTTAAAATTGAATTGATTAGTGTATATGGAAAATGGATAGAGAAACAATATGTTATTATATTAAAGTGATTGAATGTGTTAAATAGAAAATAAAATGAGATGTAAGATTTGGTTAGGAAATGGAAAGAGTTTACTTGCATGGATTGGTGTCGATTTAAAAGTAAATTAAGAAGTTGTTTTATTGATGAGGCAATCAATTTTGTTATTTATTAATTTCTTTTTAGATTAATTGAATCATTGTGATTGGACTATGAAAGAGATATGGATTTAGTATATCCAAAAGTAGTATCTTCCTCATGCTTATCCTAAAGGATTTAATTCTTTGTATTCAGTAAAGGGAAGTAAGTTTAATTGTTTTAGATTTTCAATAATGAAAAGGGAAATAGGGGTTATGATTATTTTAGATGATCTACTTATCATGTCTTTGATTTTGTCAACACTACCTATTGAATGAGTATAGATTTAGGAAATCCAAATATTAGATTTGATTGATGACTTGAATGCTTTTGTTGCTATGTCGTCAAGTTGCATTGTTGGTTTTGGGATTTAGTGTCAGTCCTAAATTAGAAGTCTTCTAGAAGAACTTAGAGGATAAGGGTTGTTGAATTTTTATGTCATCCAGTTGTTTTCCCTTGGGTAGTGCATGGCGTCTTTTCAGTTTTACCCAATTTTCATGAACGGAGATGTTTGCACCTCCTTGGTTTAGGAGCAGATTATGGGATCCGTGTCTCCTTGTATGGAGTGACCTTATTATGTGGTTTCATCTTGTTGCCTCTTATGAAAGGAGTGGACTATGTGTTTGTTGCCTCCAAGATGTATGAAGTGGGTTCTTTTATTTGTATCCTCCTTGTGTTGGAGTGGATTATGATGCCTAGTTGGTATGCACTTGTGGTTCCCTTGGTGGATTGTTTGGGTGTGTGTTTTTGAATAGAAGAGTGACTTCTATTAGGCGCCAGAGCCCAAAGAGGTAAACCAGATAACCTTCAGGAGTGATTTAAACAAGTGATAATTAAAATAATGTACTTAGAAGATTAGGACTAACTTCTCACTAATCAAAATAATTTAATCATCACTCATAGACACAAGGGCTTGTTTAGACTTGGGATGAGTGAGAAGGCCTGGAATGGCAAGATCAACTATCTAGTTCTTGCGAGAGGTAGTTGATTCCGCATGAGTGAGTATGAGTGCCAAGATTCAATTGAGGCCACTAGGATTACTTGTGCCAGAGCCTATGAAGAATGCCCAGAGGAGATCTCATGACAAACCTTGCGATGACACTCTATCTATGACAACTGTTGTTAATTATTTTATGTGTATGGTTATTTGAACATACTTGATCTACTTTATGTCTGAAAGCAATGTGACCTATGTCAGTGATGTTGGAGTTGTACTTGTATTGTATTTGATTTGTACTTGTATTGTACTAGATTTGTACATGCATTGTATTTGATTCGTACTTGTATGGTGAATGAGTTGTACTTGATTCATACTTGTATAGTGAATAAGTTGTACTTGTAATTCATTTGGTTGGTTATAATAGTATGAGTCAGTTTGAGTCTGCCTTTGGTCAGAGGTAGTAGAATCTTTGTCCATGTTACTTTGTTACTATCTCCTAGCATGGGGGGTGGGCCTTCGGATACCACATTGGTTGGGTGGAAAATCCACCAAAACCTTTGGGTCCCCATCTATCTTCAGTGCTTGGTGGCGAGACATCCTGATGGACAGCTCGCGGTTCTTGTTGTAATTTCTTGCATTGTAATATTTCAGTTATATATGATACTTTATCCCTTTTTTGTAAGAGGTGGAATTATGTAATTGTAATACATTTGTACTATTGCCTCATTCTGGGAATGAGTGATGTATCTATTGGATTAAGATAATGTTTATGAGATTGTATCTTGGTTGATTATCTTTTTATGTTATGTGGTATTCTTATGATGTATGATGTTTATATCATAAGGTTCATAATGCTATGATTTTATGTAATATGTATGTGTGGGTTTAAGTAATCCTAACCTTGTAGCCTTAGAGGTTGTTGTTAACTAGTAAGTGAATGTGTATGTTAAATGCACTTTATAAAAATAAAAAAACTGGTTCACTTATGATGTTAATTGCAACTTCCTTTAGGGTTGCAAGGCGGGGCATTACATAAGGATACACGGATCCCATAATCCGCTCCTAAACCAAGGAGGTGCAAACATCCCCGTTCATGAAAACCAGGTATAACTGACAAGACACCTTGCACTACCTAAGGGGAAACAACTGGATGGCATAAAGATTCAACAACCCTTATCCTCTAAGATCTTCTGGAAGACTTATAATTTAGGACTAACACTAAATCCCAAAACCAACAATGCAACTTGACGACATAGCAACAAAAGCATTCAAGTCATCAATCAAATCTAATATTTGGATTATCTAAATCCATACTCATTCAATAGGTAGTGTTAACAAAGTCAAAAACATACTAAGTAGATCATCTAAAATAATCATAACCCCTATTTCCCTTTTCATTATTGGAAATCTAAAACAATTAAACTTACTTCCCTTTACTGAATACAAAGAATTAAATCCTTTAAGATAAGCATGAGGAAGATGCTATTTTTGGATATACTAAATCCATATCTCTTTCATAATCCAATCACAATGATTCAATTAATCTAAATAGAAATTAATAAATAACATAATTGATTGCCTCATCAATAAAACAACTTCTTAATTTACTTTTAAATCGACACAAATCCATGCAAATAAACTCTTTCCATTTCCTAACCAAATCTTACATCTCATTTTATTTTCTATTTAACACATTCAATCACTTTAATATAATAACATATTGTTTCTCTATCCATTTTCCATATACACTAATCAATCCAATTTTAAATCTCTATTCAATAATATATTGCATTCTTTAAATCAAATATTTAACTCTTTCAATTTAAACTTTAACAAGCCATTTTAAAATAAACAATAATTTCCCCATATGTTTATAATTTTAATTCCACTAATCTAATATACAAATTTTATTTAAAATAGTATAAGTAAATATAATACTTTAGTATTATAAATTATAATATAAAATATTATTAAATAATATTTTAATATTATAATAACAATACATAAAATATTAATATTTATAAATATCAATTTATTATTATTTTATTTTCAGAACAACCATGGGAAAATAACTTAGTAGCAGTCTCATGTTTCAAGCATAACTCAAAATTTACGATCTGGGTAGTTTCGATTTTTGGACAGGGGTAAGAAAATTTTAAAATGCAATAACCCTTTAAATTTCTTGAAAATCCAATTTGTAAAAGTGAAGTTATAGGCGACACAATGAGACCATTTTACCATGAAAATATAACTATACTCCAGATTTTAAAATCTGTTTTTTGATAATAAACATAAAATTTCATTTTCTAAAAACATTCTAAATGAATTGTTCAATCTCTATGTTTGATTTCAATAACAATAAAATCAATTTCTCCAAATAATTTAAATTCAACTAAAGTTTTCACAATTTTCACTCAAGAATTTTCACAAGCAAAGGCTGTAAATTTATTTAATTCTTTTCTTCTAATATCAAGTTTGTTTTCTAAAACAGATTTAACAAACAAATCTTTAATCACTACTATTTAAAAAAAAAAACAATCAAGAACAATAAAACACAAAGAGGAAAACCTGGTACAAGAAGCTACAGGAAGAGATGAATTTTTGATGCAAGCCTCCTCCAAATATTTCCTGAATTTTTTTCAATCCTCCAATGAATCCAATCCAAAACCAAACAAATGCAAACAATCTTTCCTTCAATCAATTCTACAATCAAACTTTCTTCAAACCCTTGTGCAAATTTTCCAAAATTTCTTCCCTGCTGTAAAAATGTATTTTTCTAAAAACTTTTCTACCCTAAAATTAAAACATGTATTCTTTATAAATCAAAAATACCTAATACAACCCTAATTCACATTACATGCAAATTAGATATTTCAATTTCAATTTTTACAACCCTAATTCACATTGCAAGCAAATTAGATATTTCAATTTCAATTTCAATTTCACTTTTCAAAAACCCACTTTCAATTTAAAATGCAATTTCAAATAATAAATTAATTTCCAAAGTTGCAACCAATTTCCCAAATAAACATTTAATTACAATTTCTAATTTAATTCCCACACGTTGGAATTAAATTTCAAAATTAATTCTAATTCTTTTATTTCCTTTCATTCTCTTGCATCACATTTAATTAATTAATTTAATTATTTAATAACTAAATTCAACCCCTTAGATCAAATTTAATTAATTAAATAAACTAAATATAATTAATTAATTTAAGTATAAACTTTTATCCACATTGCATTATTTAAATTTAAATAATCATCAACATGATTTAAATGCAATTATTCTAAGAATTTATTTCCAAATCAATAGTCCTTCAGAAATAAATAACATTAAAACAAGACAAATTATAATTCGACACACACAACTGACGACACATTAAGGTTAGGGCATAGACTTGACACATGTTACCTAGCTACTAACTCTCGTTCAACTTAACTGTTGGATTGACACGCTCAAACCTGTAAAGCCAGGTGGAGTCGGTGTCATGTACCTACAATCCTACAACCAAGTAAACAACATCATATAATATATCCAGCATATAATACACACCCTGAAGAAGGAATTACGGATTCGTAGGGCGCTCGCAAATGAGTGATGCGAAACCGTCCTCTTCACCAATACACTCATTGAAACTGACACTTCCATCATAATCCAATAATCTCATAATAACATCTCATGTTAACTCTACAACATCATTAATCCATAATGCAAGTGAAACAATAATCAGATAACTACATCCCACAATAATAGTTGTCGCTCAATAGTAGCGATCAAAACATCATAACAAAATGTATCCAGTATCAAAGTAACTGCAACCAAACATAACATAAAGCAACTTGAATAAGAAGCAAAATGGAGGGGTATTACAACTTGGTTGGGAGGAACGTACACCCTACACCGTTGGGTCCCCTTTTATCTTCAGTTCGTGAGTGCGAGGTTTTCCAATGGAGAGATCGCAGTGGTTCTAGTGATTATGTTCCTTTCTTTTAATGTAATAATTCAATTGGCATTTGTAATTAATTTACTCCTTAATTTTATGCGAGGAGGAATTTTGTAATTTGTAATAGTTAGGTATGATCTACCTCATCCCAGGAATGAGTATTGTAAACCTTAATTGTAAATTAATGTGATCTATGTTCTTGATGTATTTCTATTTTATATGATGTAACTTTAATGCTTGAATGTATGTATGGGTTTAACGTAGCCTAAGTCTCATAGCCTTAGAGGTTGTTGGCAATAGGAAGTGAACTTTCATGTTATTATACTTTAAATAAAAATAATGTGCGTTTGAGTAGTTAATTGCAACTTCCTCTAGGGTTACGTGGCACGACATTACACACCTTGTTTAGCCAGTATTAAAAGGTATTTTCTAAATCTCTTTTAATAACATTTTCTAGGAATTTGTGGAAATTTCAATCTTATTGAGCTTGTTGGATGTCTTCCTCATTTATTTCCGAAATTTCAGGTGTTTGAAATTTATCGAATGAATTTTCCTTAGCTTTAGCCATGGTTCTTTGAGTTTCAAGCTCTTTTTCCTTGAGTTTCTGCCTTTGTGATCTTGTTTGAACAGGAATACAAATGATGAAGATGTACTAATCTTTGATCATTGTTGGGGAGTGCCAAAAGGACAAATTAAATCTGATTATGCAACGTTTGTTTCAAGATGAAGGATGATGAATCCTGATAAAGGATGATGAATCCTAATGGTGAAACTCAACTACTAATCAGAGATAGTTGTGATGATGAGGCACTTTTATATGTTTGATCAGAGGTTAGGTAAATGATTTTCACTTGTAAATGCTAGTTTCAAGAAGTTTAAGACTCTGTGGTATATGATGAATGATTATGTGTTGACAAGGATCCTTAATCCTAGTTTAAACTGGTGAACATGGAATAAATTTAGCTCTCTGGTTTTTGAATTTATTGGATGCACAAAAACATTGCATAGATGTGTTAAAAGATAAATGCACTAAAATATGGATGGTATGCACTGGAACAACCAAAGTATGTGCTAAAATGTGGAAGTTATATGCTACAAAAACAAATGGATGCACTATATTATGGAAGGTATGCTCCAGAACACCAAATGGATGCACTAGAGTATGTAAGGTATGTGCCAGATAGCAAATGGATGCACTAAAAGTGGTGTTTTATGTGCGTCACTATGAACTCAATGCACTAGAAGATGGAAGGTATGCACCAAAACAGAACTTAGATGCACTAGCAAATGACACAAATGCATTGGAACAAAACCTACATGGACTAAACTGGAAGTATTCAATGTTTTTTGATAGTTTGACTAATTTTTCTTGTTTTTTGGTAGGGAAATTTGATTGTTTCAGTGGGTGTTCTTCTGAATCAGGGGTTGTACATTTCTATGTGTGATGTTTGTTTCCAATTTTTTTTTTTTAAACATACATGTAAAACACATCAAACAATTACGATTCCTAAGGTTGTGAAGGATAATATTTACTGGATTCCCACTTGGATTTTACTCCAACTATGCTTACTTTTAGCGGATGATTAGAAGCTTGACCAAACTAGCTCCCCCTTACATTGCACTCACTTCTTAGGTCAACCAAGCTTTAGTTCTCATGAATCTCCCATGAAAAACTTTTCATCTCTACTAAAAGACAATGTAATATCCCTCCGTTTTGCTCTTTTGATGTGATGGTGATTTATTCTGATGTATCATTGTGACATGCTTTAGATTAGCATTGTGAATATTTGAATTAATGATGTTTTATGTTTGGATAATATTATTGATGTTAGATTCATCAGTTGGTAATATTGTATTGGTTAAAAGGATGGGATTGCATCACTCACTTGCGAGCCCCCTACGATTCCATGATTCCCTCTTCACGGTGTGTTTTCTATGATGTAAATATACATGTACGATATTCTATTGTTCGTAGGTTAATAGGTATAGGACATTGACTCCACCTGATTTCATGGGGTTGAGTGTGTCCATTGCCAACGATATTTGATTGGGAGATAGTAGCTAGGTTTTCCGTGCCAAGTCATCACCCTAGTCTTGAGTGTGTCATCGGTTTTAGTCTGGTTCAGTTGTTTTAATATTGTCTTTTTGCCTTGATCTTATTATTTGCAAGTTAGAAAGGTGAATAAATGGCTTAAGTAGTTAAGTTGTTGATTAAATTAATCTGATTATATTGTGAAAAATGTTATTTTATTTATTGATTAATTTAATTTATTAGATAATTAAATCTTGGATTAAGTTCATTTTATTAATTAATTGAATTAATTATGTTGAAATGAAGTTAGTTATGCATTTTGGAAATTAATAGATATTTTGAATTTAAATTAATATTGAAAATTAAAGAAAATGATTTAAATTTTGTTTTTAGAAAATTTTAAATGCAAAATTGAAAAATAGAGATATTTTGAGATATTTTCAAAAAAATGACTTTGGGGGGGTTGAAGAGATATTTTCATTTTTTGTCTATTATTGGGTTTTTTGGATAATTTTTGGGGAGGATGAAAAATTGAAAGAAATGGAGAAGGAAATTTTTTTTGTTTTGTGGGTTTCGGATTTGCTTGGAGGAACTAGAATCTGAAGAAGAATCACTGCACCCTTTTGGATCTTTTCAAAATTCTGGAAACTAGGTTCATTTTATTCAATTTAAATTTATATATTTGAAATGTTGTTTGCAAATCATGTTTGGAAAATTCAAAAAAAGGAATTTTGATGAAAACCCATGTTGAATTTGGTTTTAAAATCTTTGAAAAACCCATGTTAGATACCTATAGCTTGTTTTTTTTTTCCTTTCTCTATGTTTGGATTTGAAAAAAACCAATTTTGAAAGTTTAATTTTAAAAATCTTTGTGAAAATTGGGTATTTCTTTTAGTAAATTTATAATTTTATTTGTAATGGTTGCTTGGAAAAAAAAACTTCTCCAATTAAACCATTATGTTGAAATTATTTATATATATATATATATATATTTTATATATACATATATATGCATACATATATGGTTAATATATATACACAACATATATATACATATAATATATATATATATACATATAATATATATATATATACATATAATATATATATATATATAAATTATTGGAGATTTGTTGTATGCTGGTAAAAACGTTGTATGGAAAAGTCAAAATTCGCAGGGAACAAAATCCCAAAAGTAAGGGTTTCAGTTTTCTTTTTTGTTATTATTTGTGTTTGGGGGGGAGTTGTGGGAGGTAGAGCCTCCACTGCAGCACCCACTCCCCTCAGCTCGCGTCGGTCAGGCCCCACTTGAGGGTTCGACTGTGTTTAAATGCAATCGTGCCCACTGTGGTGCGACTGTGTTTAAACACAGTCGGCCCAGGTGAAGGGTCGGTTGTGGGTGAGTCGTCTGCCACCCAAAGCAAATGCGTCTCTCGCCCTCCCTCATGAAACGTGACACGGAAATCAAAACATGCCTTCCCCAAGAAACCCTACGTGGTTTTGCTTGACCAATTAGATTTTTTTTATAAAAAAAAAAAAATATATAATGTTTTATATATTGTATTTTATAATATTAAAATATTTGTAAATAATATTTTATATTATAATTTATAATATTAAAATATTTTATATTTGGGCATTAAAAATATATATATTATATAAACAATATACATATATATATATATATAATATGAAGTTATATATATATGTATATATGTAAATATAATATTTTATATAGATATATGGTTGTGGATATAAGTTTAATATATTAAAGGGATGATCAAAATAATGGCATAATTTAGATTTAATTGAGGAAATTTAATTATTGTGTACATAGTCAAAACTATTGGTTTTATCTTAAATAATATATATTTGAAAGGGAAATATTGGATTTATAAGTAAATGGTTTAACAGCGTGATTATTGAATTTTAAAATGATTGAATTAATAAATATCATGTTTTAAATGTGTTTGGGAAAAAATTTAAAGTGATATGCAATAGTCGAATTTTCGATCTTGTTTTAAATTAATATTTATTTCTAGGACAAATATTTGATTCAAAAATAATAGACGAATTATTGGATGTAAAAGTAATATGATTTAATAGAGAGATTAATTGATTTTTGAAAAGATTTATTTTGCAAAGGACAGTAAGTTATTTTTAAAAATGATATGTTCTGAATCGCTAAAGTAACCCCTTTATTTTATTATTATATGCAAGCAATTAGGGAATTAAATATTTGGTTTAAATTTCTTCCTTGATCTGAAAGAGATATTGTTAAATTAGTCTAATTGAGACAATAAACTATTGAACCTTATTAAAGGCAGTGGATCTATGTTGTTTGCAAAAGTAATCATGGATTTGAATCATTTATTACAGTTAGTTTTCCCTTCTTAGTAATTGGAAAGACAATGGATTACTTTGTTTAAATATTTTGTTAGGGTAATTGTTTCTTACTGTAAAATGAATTTTTAAAGGGAAATGGATTTAGTATATCAAAAACTAGTTTATTCCTTGCAAATGCTTTATGGGATTGATTCCTCTGTGTTCATGTTTGGGGAAATGGGTTAAGTGTCTTTAATCTGTAAGTCTTCCAGAGGATCCTAGAGGATGGGGGTTGTCGCTTTGTGAGGTCAACCATTTGATAATTCCCTTGGTTAGTGCTTGAGTTATGACAATGTTACTACCCGGTTTCCACAAACGGGGATGATTTGTGCCTCATGTGAAAGGAGTGGTTTATGTGATTGGTGGCTCCTTGTAAGGAGTGGCATTTTTATCTTTCTTACCTCCAGTGTTTGGAGAGGGCTTGACTTATGTTTCCTCCTAGTGTTGGAGTGGTCGCGATGTCTTGTTTGTACACAATTGGGTTTCTGTTGTGATTGGTTATGTCTGGTTTGTTTTCAAGTAGAAGAATGACTTCCGTTAGGGGCTAGAGTTGTGAGAGGTAAACTGGGTAACCTTTGGAGGTAATTTGTTCGAGTGATAACTATAGCATTGTAATCTATGGCAGTAATGTAATGGTGTACTTGTAGTTGGTACTTGATTGTTATTTGTATGGTTTTCCTAACATACCTGATCTGTTATTTCTGGAAGCAATGTAACCATGCTAGAGTTGTACTTGAGTGTACTTGTGATGTATTTGAGTTGTACTTACTTTGAACTTGAGTGGTACTTGTGTGGTTCATGTGATCGGTTGTGTTAGTCTATGTCTAGAGGTAGTTGGTCTTGTCTAGAATTCCTTGTTACTATCTCCTAGCATGGGGGGTGGGGCTTCGGGTACCACTTGGTTGGGTGGCATGCACCTTACTCCGTTGGGCTTCCTTCTTGTTCGTGTTGACGAGATTTCTAGTTGGAGAGCTCATGGGATCTAGTTTCATTTTATGCTTTATTCATTTCATTTGATCTTGTAATTTATTACCCCTCTTTGTAATCGAGGTGGAAATTGTAATATGTAATTATGCTTTTTGATTTACATCATTCGGGGAATGAGAGTTGTAATATTTTGTTAAATGAGATCTTTGGTATCTTTATTTTCTTTGATGAATTTATTTTGTATGGAATGTATGTGTTCTTAATTTCATAGGTAATTAAATGTGGTGGTTTCATTTCTCTATTGTTGTTGTGGTTTAATAAGTAATCTCAGTCTCGTAACCTTAGAGGTTGTAGCAATGTGTAGTGAACTTGCATATTAATTTCTTTAAAAAAAAAAAATTAGTTCATTTGTGTAGTTAATTGCAACTTCCTCTAGGGTTGCGTGGCGGGGCGTTACACACAAGAATGCAGGATGACTTGAAAGGTTAGACCTCTTGGACCAACAAATAGAAAAAGGATTTTTGCTTACTATAACAAAGAGGTTGTAGTATAGGCATTCCATTCATGGGGGATCATCCATATGGAAAGAGATCATTGTTTCCCTTCTTATCAGAACAATCCTCATGATACTTGAACTTTTCTCAAGTACCGACACTTATATACCGGGTGGAAGTCACTTAAATTTAACGTGTTCTCGATTGGGTCATTCCTTGGGGTGATTACTTTTTCCCACAAGGAAGGCCCTCTAAGGATAAAATTACAATAAAATGAATAGAATGGGTCTATATTTTTGGTCACCTAGTTAAGGGGAGAGCATATTCCTACCACTCAACAATCACATCAGACATGGTGTTCGTTTTCCCCTAATTAAGCTATGTTCCTAACTTAATCAAAAGAAGCAACAATAAATCCCTGTAATCAAATGTTAGTAGTTTTAGACTTGAAGTATTTGATAATGTTTTATCAGTTTCAACAGAGTCTCTAACAATATTTCTAATACCTCTAAAACAAAGAACATTAGATTAGTCCTTGGAATTTTAATTTTCTACAAGATAAACCAAACGTGCCATAACATAGACTCTTTACACTAAACTAGCACTTCTATGCACTAAAGAAACTAATGTATGCACTATAACATTCTAAGGATGCGGTAGAGAACCCCCTGAATACACCCGAGGATAGTCTGTATGCACTAGAAGAATAGCTAGATGCGCTATAATATGTCTTGGATGCACCATAACATGAATTATATGCGTTGAAAGGTGTTTCGTATGTGCCACAAGAACTCATGGTCGTGCTAAAAATTCTCATGTTCGAAACTGTAAAACACACTTTTCTAGAAAACATTAAAAATAGGGGCTAGGCCAATAAATGGTGTGGTATTAAAATGGGGAATTAGAAAATTAAATCCAACACACATCAATGAAATGTATTACATTAATGAAATTGAAATAACAAAACAAGCTACTACAACCATTCATTCAAAATCATTCCATTGTTCTCTAATCTCAAGGATCTTTTAATCCATGCTCTCAGATCTGTATGTTGCACATGAATTTATAAGATGACAACCTAAGAAACGAGATGATATATGAAATGCAAGACTACATGCCTACATTAAACATGATTGTGGACTATGATATTGCAATGTTGAATGGTAGATGATATGTTGCTAAATTTCAGAATCATACTAAGATGATTGCTATGAAAAGGATGCAAATCTAAATGCAATTCTATGAGAAATACTACCAAACTAATGCAACAACTAATATTCTATAAAGGAAAATTTTCATTATAACACTACTTCAAAATAAAATGCTAAAATACAAGACTAATATTCTAATGCTTTCCAATGTTATGTTGATTTCTACAGAGTAAGTTTGCTCGAAGATGTTATTCTGAAAAGCTGGAGAATGATGTTGTATTTATAAGATTTCCAAGGCATATTGTGATGTGGCAGGATTCAATGGTCAAGATTATGATCTAGATAGATCAATGGTATAGGAAGAAAAAGTTGGAGAGAATCATGAAGGTTGTCCCCTCTAAAAGAGCACTTTGCCAAGTGTTTAGAAGAATCAAATGGAAGGAGAAGCCATGTGTCTCCAATCTTGTTAGGAGTTTGTTGATGGAAATTCCTATTTAGAAAATAGAAATAATTAAATTCATGTGACACATGCTGAGGTGGCAAATGAGGTGCAAGGAGGTTAGAAGAATATGTAGAAATGTGACAAAATTGAATTAAAAACTCAATTTTAATGAGTGGGAATTAATCAAATAAAAAAATTAGTTATATTTGTCCATTTAATTAAATTTAGAAGAAAATGATTTTAGAAATATTTTAAGAAAGTGAACTATATAAATAAATTTTGTAATTTATTTATAAGTACAAGAATTAATATTTTATTAATTAAATAACTAGTATTTAATTAATCGATTATCTTGACCAATTTTAGGTGTATACACAAGGAGGTCATCTTCATATCCCCATGGTACAAACTTTGCATGTAATCTCATTATGACAGATACAAATAATGATGGCTACATTAGCTATGAAGAGTTCATAACAATGTTTAAAAAACTAGAACAAAGTAGATCAAACACTACAGTGATTCTTGCAAACAATTTTTAAAGGACATGTGACAAAAGATAGGGGTTTTGAAGCTTTTTGAAGCCATGGCATAATGGCCACACATCGATACATGTATAAAGTGTATTAGAAAAGCTTAGTTTAGATAAAAATGGCCTCTTTTATTTTGAGGGTTATACAACCACATGGGAATTTTTTTTTTGATGATTAGGATTTCCTTAAAGAATTGATGCACATGAATGAATCTCATTGTGGGCCACTTTCTTAGTGAATAATAAAACACATGAATTCTATTGATATAATTGTAATAGAGGTATTGGTTTGGATATCATGGTTGAAATTTCATTTGAGACATGCTTTCAAATCTAATGCTTCATACAGGGCATCCAACTCAATATACATAAACATGCACCCTTGCACCCCAATGTACAAAACAAATGGATACAAGGACAATGATCATGACCATAAGGGGTAGAGGCATAAGGAAAACTCATGAGTAAGATGCAAACAAAGGTTACAATCACCATGATACCATAAGTATGACAATGAGAAGCTATATTTGTAGACTTCATGTGAACTCATTATTCTTGATTACAAGAATAGTCCAATTCGTGCATCATCGTGCAAGATCAATAATAGTGGTTGTTGGAAAAGTACCTACGATGGACAATCATATTTCGCTTGTCTGGAAATATGGAGTAGTGGATGTAAGTGTCCTCCTAGCTTTTAAGGGAGATGATGTCAACAATTGTGAAGATATAGATGAGTGCAAAGAAAATAAGGCTTTTCAATGCGCAAACTATAGTTGCAAAAAAAACACATGGGGTAGTTATGAATATAATGCAATGATGACCTCATATATATAATAGATCATGATATTTGCATAAGAAAGAAAACAGGCAAAGGTTGGATGAGCTGCAATGTGGGTGTTTCTATTTGGCTTGGCAGCTATTGTTATTGGAGGTTTTTTTTTTTTTAAATATACACTTAGATCATATATGGACTCAGAAACTAGAGCCATCTTGGCCCAAAAAAGTCTCGTGATATCCAAGGAAAGAATCCTAATCATGCTCATAAAGAATGGTATATAGACACTACATGAGGTTTTCTGGTGGTAATGGTAAGTGGACTGTGAGATATGATGGTGGATAGTCATAAATAGGAAAAAAATACTATCATAACATGGACATAGGCTAGAAATTCGACAAAGGGATGAAGATAGTGAGAAGTTAGCTATAGGATATAGCAGAAAAGATAGTCAAAATGAGACATCTTCAAGGTTTTGAGAACATATTACACTCAAAAGAGGGTGAGGCGATGTTGTTTGCTAAGAAGTAATATCCATTCATAGTCACCAAAGATAGAGTAACAAACATTTCAAAGTAAATTGGAACATGAAGAAGAAGAAGTTAAAATAATTGAGAATGAAGATTGAAGAAATGAAAAGAATGAAGACAGAGGCTCAAACGCAACTCAAGAGTGAAGATAACATTAGGTTATTAAGAGCTAAATTCAAATAGAATTTTGAAGAGTATGAATGTAAGGAAAAATATTTTATGGATCTTGGGCACATGAGGATGAAGAAATTTCCTTTTACAAAACAAACATGAGGTTGAAAGGCTAGGCACAAAACTAGAGGAAAATGAATCTGAAGTTCAAAATCTTAGAAGCAATCTCCTAACATAATCTCGGGAAGATAGAATTGAGAATGCTAGTAAAGAAATCAACATAATCCTTGAAACATGATTGGTCAAGGCCAATGAAGAGGCTACAACCATGTAAATGGTATTAGAGAATGTGTAATCTTATGACATTCCCTTGAGATCTAAAAAACACAATCACATAACATAATGAATTATAATATCTCTACAGATAGATGCCAGTTGATAGAACTACATGGATTGATCTCAAACAATGAAAATGATAGTTTCCAATCATAAAGAGGACATTTTCATCAAAGGAAAAGCTATAAGATAGAAAAATTAATATGTGAAAGGGTTTGATATTGAAAGGAAAGTTAAAAGAACAGGTTTAAATCCAATATATATGATGCATTATTTAAAAGACTAATAAATCCTCTTGCACCCATCACTTTAAAGAACTTAGTTATCACGTTAAAAGGTTACCTAAGTGAAAGGTTTTTGAGGACATGAATAGCAAGGTGTTGAGCTTGAAGGTCCACCAACAAACTATTTGACATCCAAAGCATGTTATGAGACAATCATTCAAATAGAATTCATCTGTTTACGTGCAATAATTATTTCTTTAATACTAGTTGCATACCTATGGACTCAACATTAAAAAAAGGGTTTGCAAGAATGGTGCATGTATCATGAACACTCTAACCATCAATTTTCATCATATTGATTCTACTAATTTAGTTATTCTTAAATTACAAAATAGAATTTAATAAACAAAATTAAATGAACCTGCTAAATTTTACTTAAGTATCAATGTTGAATGTTTCATTTAGCAATGCATCTATCATAACCATCTACTCTATAGTTGATGTATGCTATGTAGTTGCATCCCAAGAAACTTGATAATCATATGTGTAAACAACACTGCAAGAGTGACAATGGTGGGGTGAAACTTCGAGCCTAGAAGTCTCATCCATATCAAGATCTACTAGAGGCCTCACACACCATACAATGCTCTAAGTGAGTGAGCTAATCAACTCCAATGTGTCCACCTCGACACTATCCTTCACAATGGAAGGAATGAGGACATGCTTTGCCATGGGTTTGACCAAGGGTCTTAGTGCCAACTGTGGATTATGAAATGCACCTAATCTATCATGCGTGGAGCCCCGACCTCTACCCTAAAAGTCTAAAATGTCAAAATAATTTGGCACCTTATTGAGGACAAACTCACAATAGAGTTTCCTCACAAAATAATATGGTACTTTGTACTTATTTCATGAAGGTTGGTCAAAAACCATCCACCAATGCTTCTAAAACCTATTTTTTATTAATTCATGGTGTCACCAATGGATGGGGAACCTCCTGCATGTATGTGATGTAGGTGTGTTGGTTCTTGGGTCTGTAAAAAGGGTACGCAAGTTGACTTTACTAATTTTTTACTCTTTTTACATCTGCATATGAAAGACTGCTAGCATAAAATTATTTTAATTTGTCCCTCTTATTTAACCAAAAAATATTTTTCTCACTCATTTATCCTACATGTGATACAATCAACTTCAGTGATTTGGAAATCCCTCTCCTATAAGGGTGGGTTTCAACATGCTTAATTAATCTTCCAATCAATTGTTCAATCTCTCTTTTGCTGGTTTCAATTCGATTTAATATATTTTCTTGGGTTTCTTGTGGATGCCTACAAATTGATGGAGGGTTTTGAGGTTGTTCTTATTTACGAGGCTCTTTGTGAGGGGGTGATTGTGAATTGTCAATGTTTGGAGGTGGAGATTGATTTATTGGAAATTAAAAAAAAATTAAAAAACCTATTTCAATCTATATTCTAATTCAAGTTTGAAATTAAAACAATAGAAATAAATGCCTCTTTGATCTCTTCAACCTCTTTTTACATCTTGGTAGCATCCTCACCAAGAATTTCAAGCTAAGAGTGCAAAAAATGAAAGAGATTTGACGAGCACGAGTTTCAGAGCTAAAAAACCCAAATAAAGTTGCGAGATGAGTAAAAATGATGTTTGAAGTGTGTTTTTTTATTTTATTTATCTTTCCCATTTGGTGAATAGAATATGGTGAATTTAGGAAATTTTTTGCAATTTGACATCTTTTTTGTGTCATAGATTTGTGCACACACCCTCCATAAAGATGTAACATTCAAATGGGATGGAAGGTGTGATCAAGCTTTTCAATGGGTTGAAGATAATTTGCTCACTCCCCCTATATAGATTCCTCTGATTCAAGATAAAGAAATGATTTTATATTTATCCAAATCAATGAGATATTTGGGAGCTCTAGTTGCACAACTTGATGAGCAAAAAAAAGAAAGAGAAAATTACTACATCAGTTGTACCCTAGTTGGCTATGAGTTAAATTATACACCCATTGAATGAGCATATCTATTAGTTGTCTTCATAACACAAAATCTTAGGAATTACATGTTAAACAAAAAAATCAATCTGATATGTAAAGCAGATCCCTTGAAATATCTCTTGGCAAAAGTATCTCTTACAAGAAGAATCAATAAATGGGGTCATGATACTTAGTGAATTCGACATAGAATATGTTGATAGGAAAGCTATTAAAGGACATGTGATAGCAAACCAGTTAGCAGAAGCACCTATTGAAGATCATCAAGCACTTATATCATAATTTCCAAATGAAAGCATCCCACCAAAAACTTGAAGTCCACCTGTTGGACTTTGTACGTTGATGGATCCCATACTTAGCATGGATCAAGGGCTGGTATCCTATTTCTTACACCAAAAGGAGAAAGTATACCCAAAGCATACAAAATTTCCTTCCCTTGTATGAACAAAGGGACTGGTTCACCCTTAGGCAAATGGGTCCTTGTTAGGGCTTCCAAAAATACTTTTTACAATCCTTTGTTGATAGAGATCTAAGATGTTCTCCAACTGCAAATTTGTTAGAATGTAAGAAGTGAATTCTAAAACTTATTTTTCGTAAGTTGACAAGAATTATGACAAAAAATGCAACAATGCAAAAATTATCTTCAAGATCTCCTCTATCCTTCTTCAACCTATAACTTGCACATACACAAAGAGAGAAAATTACTATGCCATATAGGGGTTTGCCTTAGTCAAACCCCATGAATAGTGTTCCCACTATTACAATATCAATTTCAATGATGAAAACCTTAATGGAAAGGAAGAAAAGGATGAATGAACCAATTGTTGTAGCTCACCACCCTTCAATAGCTTCCTTGAAGGATTGAAGACATACACATCACTTCAATGGAATTGGATCGTAGTTGATATATTTTCTTGAATGCTTGAATACCTACAACACTTGTTAGCCTTCATAAGACATCATGATCACACATAATCTTTAACACGATCTTAGGATCTTGATTGTTGCTGCAAATGACTAATAATGCTTCTCTTGAATTCTCTTGACAATAATTTCCTCAATAGAATTCCTTCATAAATTTTGTTTCCCTTCAAATGATAAAATAACGAGGTATTTTTAGGTTTTTATTCAATTTCCCAAAAATAGATTACAAAATCTGACACTTACAATTTGAATTTTGATCATTAAAAGTGCCACCAAAAACATATTTTAATCTGGATCCTGGCTTATACATCTAGGACACACATGATCCAAGGCAATTTAATAATTAAATGCATTTATTTAATGTTGGTTCCCCTTTTAGAAAATGGTAAGAATAAGGCTTTAGATTGCATAATTTTAAAAATTAGGAGCTTAATTAAGTCCAATTAATTAAAGGACCCAAACATAGTGTGAAATTGTAAAGGTATACAATTTTCTACACTATTCTTGGTTTCCACACTAAGTCATCTAGGAAATAACAAGATGATCTTATTTCCTCTTACTTGGTTCCTATACTAAACCATCCAGGAAACAACATGATTCTAACTCATCTAGATATCTCCATAATTCTAAGTGCTTCAAACACTCAAAACAAATGTAACTTCAACTTAGTAGACTCTAGGTTCACTACTGTTGAACCTCGGAATCTAATATCACATGTAATATATACCTAATAATCATTAACAAATTATAATATTAATGAGATAAGTATAATCAAAGTCACAAGAGTCAAATTTTGACTATTTTTTCTTTCCTAGTATATAAAATGATTCTACAACCATTACCACTAACATAAATCCATTCACAATACTTGGTATAACTATGAAACTCAGATTGTTATTGTTATCTCTTAGAAACACACCCTTGCTAAGTTGCATAACTTAGATTTCTGGAGGAACGTGGAAACATTCCTAGGTGTGGGAGACCTAAGGATTGGAGTGAATCTCTAGATTAAGGCTGGCTCCTAGCTTGTATATCACCTAAACTACTGAATTTTTAAGGAAAAGGGAGAAGGATAAACTGACAGTGAATAAAATTGAAAGAATAAAATGAAGTGATACACCAAACCTAAAGGGAGATAGTGAAACTCAGAGCTCTACACTTGGTTCTAATCTGGTAGAAATTTAGTTTACACAACTTGTTACAACAATGTTCATGCATAAATGTTTCACTAAGAGGTCAAATACCTTGACTTGCAGAAGGAACAAAAACTTCACAATAAGCAAGTGGTTTTAATTAACAGATACAATCAGCAACCTAAATGAACATGCTAATTACATAATAGGTATAAAAGCAAAGAGACAAAACTATAAGGAAACTAAGAAAGTTTACAAGACAGTTTGATCAATCAAAAAACATACACTAAACTGGAATAATAAGATGGTGAGAAATCCATGAGCACAAATGAGCAAGGTAAACTTGGATTCAATATCTCCAAGAGTTACAAAAGATGCAAAAATTTGTGCCAAAGGACTACAAAATTAACTATGTCTCCAATCTACATAATCAGAACTAACTCAAAAATGAGTTACAAAAGTGAATATAAGCTACATCTCCAGATAGTTTCACTAAAAAAGGAGCTAGAAGCTTCCTTGGGTTGGATGCCCCTCAAAAGCCTAAAATCTAGCATGCGAATCTCCACTAAATGAACTCAAAAAGGGTGAAAAAGTCAAACATGACTAGGTCCAACATGATGACTCATGAAACAACCCTCAAAAAGCTTCCAAAAGAAATAAAATCCTCCTAGATACCCTCCACATGTTTTCAAACTATCTCTAACTCCCCTATATGCATGCAAAAGTATAACTCTTCAAACATATCCCAACTATATGTTCTCGATTCTTTAAAAATCAAAATATTCTACTTTTTTGCATTTGAAAAATAGTAACTTTAATCAAGTGATTTATAAGAACATCACTTAACTAAGTACTTTACATTTTAAATAACAATGCAAAATGAAAATATAAGGTTCAACCTATGAAAAGAGGATTAAAGTGAAACATAAGTTTTTGATTGATAGATTTACCCATATAGGAAGAAAACACTAAGGTATAAAACTAAAAGTCGTAGCCATCCTCCTCAAATAATCCCATGCATTTTAAAAAAATATAGAAAAATGCCAAGTGTTTATTAGCCACATACTATGGTAAAAAACCCAAAGTAAAGGCAAAAGAAAACAAAGGGCATTATATTTGCATTGAAGCTTCTAGGAGAAGCTTAGCTACCACTGGCAAGGGTTTCTAGGACTCTGTAAAAGGTTTTCATGGTAGATTCAAGGCCATACAAAGGCATCTTTACTACATTTCTTGTTGTTTTCTTCAAAGGAAAAAACTGGTAAGCCATTTTTAGAACCAAGACTGAGAAAATACTTCTATTCTTGCTTGATTCTTGCTGATATAGGCCCTCTATGGCCACAGCTCCTCCATTCTTCACTGATGTCTTTCATATTTTTTCATCCCTTCTATCGTTTTCTTATCTCTTGACTACCATAGAGAATGGATTCCTAAATCCATGGGACGCATCTCATTTGGTGACTTCACTTTGTGATGGCTTGAAACCAAAACTTGGTAACTACTAACACATGAAATCTCTACATCTTTTCAATCCCTCGATTGATTTCTTCTGGAGACTTAAGATTTCTCTGTATATCCATGCTTGATAATGCAAATTATTTTATGGTTGCATCTATATTTTCTCTGAAGCTGATTTTTTCATCTTTTTGGGTTTGAAAATATGAAAACTGCCTTTGTCTTGCAGTTGAGCTTCTCCACTTTGCTTCATGGTCCTTTGTTTACTAAACAAAGATGAGGGGTTTATCAAAAGGGTTTTTGTAGATTCATACTCTAGGTTCATTCCCTATAGGCATTTGGTAGTTTGATGACTATGTTTTACTTTTGACATAATAATAAATGCAAGAGACACAATGTAAGGGTCATGCCCATCTCTCCTTCCACTAAGTGTTTCACTTGCTTTCACTTTTCTGTAGCTTGAAGCTTTCAAAAACTCATTTTCCTATATGCATTTTTGAGTTCCATATTTTATGTAAAAAAATGAAGGAAAGAAGCCATGGCCTTCCAAAAAATCTTATGCTTCAGGGGTATGCATTTATTCTTGGCTTTCCCTATGATGTGTCTTTGAACATAGCTACCTAAGATAGTCAATTCCATCATTTTCTATGTCAAGATTTTCACTGTCTTGAAGACCTCATGATGACTATGAGTAATTTCTTATTTCCTTTGTGCTATTTCCAACCCGTCATGTAATCCACCTATAGGATTTTCAACTACATCTTTTCATTATTTGGCAACTTGTCACTTTATCTCCTTCAGGTCTAAAAGAGTCTTTAATTCCAAAAAGTTACAAGATTACCACAGTCCTTTCTTGTGTATAATTGTACTATGACAGTCTTCATTACTTTGAGCTGCATTTTATCTATTTATCATCTGAAGCCCATTCTTATATTGAAAATTGTTCATCTTTAGATTTCTATCATTAGTCTTTGTCTATGGCAAGTGAGCTATGAATTCTTAGGACCATCAACCTAGGGACTATCCTCTTTCCTGCAACTATTTGTCATCGTACTGTGATTTCATTTTGAAATATTGTCATACATGTTCATTGATGGTATCTTAAAACCTTATGTTGCATTATGTCCTTAACTATGTGTTGGCTAGAGATCCTTTTTCTTATGTATTTATCCCACTATTCCTACAATTTTTGACATTTTATTGGGACTATCTACTTCTCTATGGTACCCTAATCACAATAGATGTATCCTCTTTCATTATTTTATGACTATCTTTTCTCTCCTTTCACAAATATATGCATTGCTCTTAGCACTGGACCTGTGTAGTTCATGCAAATATGTCCACTCATTGGTTCTATGTGATACCTATTGTCATGAAATGGTTGACCTGTAACCTACACAAAGTTGGTGACTTTGTAGATTTTATCATGATTATCCTATAACACTTTTATATTCATTCCATGTCTTGATAACCCCAAAACTAGAATTAAATGCTTTTTCCATTTCATGGTGAACATGTTGTCTTTAAGACTACAAACATAGAGTCTTTGTAGGATTGTTTTGTGTTATGCTACTATTGATAAGGAGTGTCATTATCAATGTGAAACAACTAAAATTAATAATGATATCCATTCTTATCAGTATCTCCATGACAAATGAAAGTTATCTTGAAGGATCCATTGGTGATATGAAATATGACTATCCCTCTTTAATGAAATAGAGGGTAGCATGCTGGGCTCAACCCTTGTGGGAGCCACATTTTAACCCACATGATGAAATTAGATAAAAAAAATAGCAACATTACTTTTCCTATCCTTGCACATGAAACAAACAATTTAGAAAAACCATGTGTACATCTTAGCTGTGTTTGGTGACTTGACAATTTTCTTAGACATCTAAGGTGTGCATTCCTTATTTAATGCATTAGAGATCTTTTTATACATGCATAGGTGTATGTTCATGTATGGTTAGAGAATTTTCATTGCTTAGAGAATTTCTCTAATATCATTGCTATTGCCGATGCAGGAACTAGGAGCAATATGGAGCTAGGACAGACACAAGCAACTCGGGGTAGTAGCAACACAAGACAACACACCGTGAACCAATCATTCTCAAGTAATGACTGGTTTCCCTCCTTATATGCATATTTAATTTTGTTAACTTATTCATGTATAATTTTTTCTTCATTTTCATTGAATAAGTAAAGTTATTCTCACGACTTGTGTGAGACAATGTACATTTTTACATTCAATAAATACTACTTCTTTATTCAAAAAATATTTGAATCCTTCTTCTATTACATGCACTTGTATGAATGCAGTAATTTGTAAATGTAATATTTTGGATGATTTCATTTATGAACTTGAATGTAATATAGGAAATATTCAAATGTACCTTTTCTCAAATCAATTCAAAACAATAAGCTCTACCTGATTGAGCTATAAGTGAAAATCTGGTAACATTTTTGTTGATATCTATTGCATGTTTGCCTGGTAAACATCCTGACCAGTTGCCTAGACCTATCATTGGGCATAGAGTCAATCATCAACTAGGCTTATGACTTAGGAAATAGACTCAATACTTTTGTAACTCAGATTGATTGTATGAATGACACCTTGGTATTTATTCAAAATAGAATATCATAAAGGAAACTATCTAGCTATGCTAAAAATCACTTAGGGAAATAAAGTTGCATCGAAAATACAGTGCAACAACACTTATTGAAAGCATAAAACCTAACCTAGTATGTACAAAGGTAGATCATACCTCAAAACAACATTTGAGGTGTATCCCATTAACTGGGATAGGCAAGATTTCTCCATCCATCTTTGATAACTGGAATGCATTATGCTCCTTGCAATCAATAATAACAAATGGGCCACTCTAGAAGGTGTCAAACTTAGTATGCTTTCCTGGCCTACTTTTCAACTCATTCCACTTGAGCACAACATCACCTTCTCTAAAAACTCTAGGAGTTGCTTTCTTATCAAAGATTCTCTTTGTTTGGAGTTGATGATACTCTAAAGACTTCATTTCCTTATCTCTTGTCTCTTCCAGCTCCATGAGCTTAGCATATCTAACAGAAATTGGATCCTATTCTTCAAACATCTCTAGTTGATGTACAATGTAAAGAGATAATAGCTCTATAGACAAAGGAAATCTTGCCTCCTTACCATAAACCAATACATATGGATAATTTCCAATATACCTCTTAGGAGTTATTCTATCTACCCACAAAGAAGATTTCAACTTGGTGTGACAAGTCCTTTGATTATCCTCTAGGGTTCTTTTAGTAATCCTAATAAGATTCTTGTTTGTACATTCTACGAAACCATTACCTTGTGGGTAATAGTTAGAAGAGGTATTCAAATGAATTCCATTTCTGGAAGCCCAATCACTCACTCTTAATCCAACAAATGCTAAGGCATTATTTGAGATAATTGATTCAGGTACTCCAAACCTGGTTACAATATATACATAAAAGCTTAGAACAAAAGATCCATTTGCTTCTTTCAAAGCTAATACTTTTATCCATTGTGTAAAGTAGTCAGTTGCTGTAAGTACCCATCTGTGACTTACACTTGAAGGTGGATTTATTGGTCCAATAAAATCAATGCCCCATCTCATGAAAGGTTATTCAACTTGAATTGGTTACAAAGGCAAGGTTGGAAACCTCTCTTTTTTTGCAAAAATAGCACATTTAACACACTTTCTTACCCAAGCATGGGCATCCTTAAACAAGCTTGGATAATAATAACCACTTCTCATAATCTCCCAGGTAGTTGTTCTTGGTGAAAAATGACCCTACAGTTCCATCATGGAACTCATGAAGCACCTTTTCTATTTGATCACTATTAATACACCTTAATAGAACACCATTAAGGTCTTTTCTAAAAATAATGTTATCAATCAACACATATGGTATAGATTGCAACTTGAAATATCTTCTTTTAGCTCTGTCTAAACCTGGTGGACATTCACCAGTCTATAGAAAATGGGTCATATCTTAAACCCAACTTGCATCTAACATAGGCACAACATTCTGAAACTCAATATCATTGACTAAAACAAACTTCATTTATGATTTCTATTCATTTTCAAGACTTGAAGCCAACTGTTCACACAATCCTATACCTCTGACAAGCTTTGTAATTTTGATGTCAACATCAAACTCTATAACCCTTGTGATCCGCCCTGCTCTTTTCTCATTCAGGTCTTTGCTCAACAAAAATTCCTTCACACTAGGGTGTGCAAACATAACATGAATCTTGTTTTTAGAGATTAAAGGCTTAAATTTCTTTAAGCTCCTGATCACAAAAAGAACATGCTTCTCAACAAAAGTATACTTCTTCTCATAATTAGCTAAACCTTGACTGAAAAAGGCTATTGGCTACTCTAAACCATCATTATTTTTTTGAACTAGTATAACAAAAATAGAACTTATGCTACCAAAAGCATACAAAGTGAAATCCTTTGAGAAATTAGGATTTACCAAAGTAGGAGTTGTTGCTAAAGCCTCCTTGTTTGATTCAAAATTCTATTTTCCTTCCCTAGTCCAGCTAAAAACTACATTCTTCTTTAACATGGCAGTCAAAGGCTATTAAATATTTCCAACATCAGGTATAAACCTTCTCAAAAAGTTAATTTTTCCTAAGAATCTCTATAGCCCAATCTTATGATTGGGTAATGGTAGTTCTAAAATGGCTTTGAATCTCTTAGGATCAATGGTGATCCCCTATTTTGACACTACGTCCAAGAAGCTTGCCTTCATAGACAACAAATATACTCTTCTTCAGATTGAGGGATATACCAAATTCCCTACATTTTTCAAATAATTGTTTCAAATGGGACATATGCTCATTAACATTCTTATAGAATATTGTGACATCATCTAGATAAACGAGGACAATTTTATTGATCAAACCTTGAAAATCCATGTCCATAGCCCTTTGAAAAGTGGCTGCAGCATTAGACAGGCCAAAAGGCATTCTCTTGTAGGTCATTGTACCCCACTTTGTTGTAAAAACAATCTTGTATTGGTCTTCCTC
The DNA here is from genome assembly GCA_007115665.2 of Sequoiadendron giganteum. NCBI lineage: Eukaryota > Viridiplantae > Streptophyta > Pinopsida > Cupressales > Cupressaceae > Sequoiadendron > Sequoiadendron giganteum. Next base: position 244,563,900 of record CM021105.1, on the reverse strand, counting down.
TTTGACCAATACCTAGTTATAACTAGAATAACCATCTAATAAGGAAAATTTCTCTGATCCAACAACTACTTGAAGGATCCGCTCCATGGAGGGCAGTGGGTAATGATCTTTCAATGACACTCTATTAAGATCCCTAAAATCTACACAAAGTCTTATCTCTCCATTCTTTTTCCTAACTGACACAAGGTTGGAAACCCATGAGGTGTGTTTAATGGGAAAAATAATACACCCCTCAACTAACTTAGTTAACTCTTTTATCATTAAAGGCTCAAGCTTTAGGTTTAGATGCCTCTATTTATGCCTTATAGGCTTATCAACAAGCTCTAGCTCTATTGTGTGATAAGTTATTCTAGGATAAAAACCTTTCAGGTCTAAATATTCCCATTCAAAAATATCATGAAATTCTCGGCATAAAGCAATGAAATTCTGCATATCTTCTTGTGAGAAAATTTTACCAATCTTAAGTAGCTTTCCTTTAAAGATTTCCAATTCTTCATAGTATTCTTCTTTGACTTGAATGCTAGTTTTATTCTTCTTAAGCTGATCATCAATGTTAAAAATAGATTCCAAGGTAACCAAACCCTTGGGCATATTTTTTGTCTTTAGTTGTATGATCTGATCACTATACTACTATTTTAACCTCTCTTGATTTACCACAGAAAATTGGTCCTCCTCAAGTAGAAAAGTCAAAATTTGTTCATCACTAAAAACCTACTAGTGAACATTATTATTTGGAATGGAAGGCCTAAATACAACTTTGACAGAATAGTGTACCTTCCCTTTCTTGATATCATTAGGAATCTCAAACTGTGCACCAATGGCTGCAAGCCTATCCACATGCTTGTTCTGATTTCTGTGAACAAAAACAAGGTTAAAAGCACTAAAGTCTTCTATCACATCCCAAACCCTATTCTTATAGGACTTCAAGGCATCATTCTTGGTGACATTCAGGCCTCTTACCTAATTGACAATTAGCTCACTATTTCAATAAACCTTAAGATAGTTTATTCCTCTTTTCCTTTCCCACTCAAGACATTGAATAAGACCTTCATACTCAGCAATGTTGTTAGAGCACGCAAAGGCAAAATTAAAAAGAAAAAAAGTACTTATCACCTTGTTGGGACACAAGCATTGCACTCCCTCCAGCTCCATTTTTACTCTTGGAACCATCAAAAAGCATCTCCCAAAGCTTATCTTATTTTTTTAGCAACTGTTCTATAATTTTTTCAAGGTTTGGTAGCTCTACATTAGGTCCATCCAGCACATAAACACCCATACCAGCATCTTGAATATGATTATTAGGATTATCCATAACATTATCTACTACCCATTCATGTAACAACACATTAGGTACACCTTCAACTTGCATCTCTTGAGCACCAGCAAGATCACTGTCATAAAAAACAACACAATTCATATCTACAACACTTGGAACATCATTAATCACACTTGGGTTATAAGGCTCTATATGATCCTTGGCCAATTTTTTAGACTTTATGGTAACCTTAGTTCCATATCTCATTCTAAACAACATATGTGACTAGTCAGCAGATACATAACCTCCTATTTTGGCTATAAAGTCTCTTGAAAAACACAAGACAAAGAAAGGTGGTAAATCAATGACACATATATCTTGAGGAACTAAAAAGTTGGGATAGGAATTTAAAGTCAAACTAGCATCCTTGATGATTCCTATTGTGTTAATAGCTAAACCATCCAGCTAAACTACTCCTTTTTCAAGAGGCTGGTATTTTAATCCTAGTTGATCTACTATCTTCTTAGGCATGACTGAGCTATTGGATCCATTATCAACCATACAGTTATGTACTAAATTATCACCTATAATCAAAGACACATAGAAAGGAGGGGGTTTAACATCCTTATTTGGATGTTTTCTACTATATTCAGGTGTATTTACTTTAGGTGTGTTTGTAAAAATGACCTTAGCTTGATCAATTGTGACATCACTAGCCACAATCATATTAGTTAAAGTAGATTGTAAAAGGTCCTTTTGACCTGGGATAGCTAATGAATCCCCCATGGATATCATCACATTCATTTTCTTCATATTATCAATAATATTAAATGATACAATCGGATTTACCTTTTGATGGGTTCTTGCAACAGCAGGATCCACTTGCAAGTGTGGCTGCTCCTTGGTAGCTCCTTGTGGATTCCTCTGCAAAATGTGAGGCACTTATGAATTATATGGTTCAACTATTGTTGCTTTTCCTTTATTAGTTGTTTTCTCAAGCTCAAAAGCTCTTTTCTTTGCTCTTGTGTTTCCTGCAATAGGGGAATCATCTGCGTTAACTCCACAAAATTCTCCTCCTTGTCAGTTTAGTAGAGTAGCATCACTTGAAGGTTGCTCCTACTACTGTGGAGATCCATCATTAGGTACATTAGGTTGTGAAATTTAAGCACTCTACACCATTAATGCTTGATTAATAACTCCTTTAGAGTATGTGGATTGATTATGAGGCTAGTTGCAAGGATAACACCATTCATAATTTACAACAAGGTTTTTCTAAATAGGAACAAGGTCCCTAGCTGCACTAACTAGAGCAATATTTTATGCCTAAAAAGGACTTGAATTTACATTCTATCTAGGACCTTGGTAATTACCGTGGTATGTATGCCTATTGCCTTGATAAGGCTGATTTCCTCCTTGGCTTTACTGTTTAAATGGTTGTCTGCTATGAGATTTCTACTTTTCTATTCTTACTAACTTGTTATCAAAAGTCTAAAGTAGACTTTTGATCTCTTGTAGCTCTTGAGATGAGCTTGGAATAGTAGCCTCTTGACTAACAGTAGCTTGAATAATAGCTAGTAATGTTGGTATAGCTGGAAAAGGGGAACTAGGTGGTATTTACAGAGGCATATTAGGTTGAATATCTAGAAAATAGGCATTGGTGGCCTGGGATAAATCTTTCTAGCTTGTATCAAACAATTATCTACCCTGATTTCTATGTCATAAGCAGTAGGTAATAACACTCCTCCGATTGATTGTATCATGATTGATGTATCATTGTTGAGAGCTCTTACATAATACAATAATGCATATTCAGGAGAGGGTTTTATTTTGGTAGGAATTTTGTCCCAAGTCCTCTGAAACCTAAAGTTAAATTCTGACATCTACTCTTGAGGAGCTCTCTTGACAGTTGTAAGTTTCTTTACCAAGGATAAATGGTTTAATTTATCTTGGAACTGCTTATGCAACTTATCCCCTAATTCATCCCAAGTTTTAATGGTGCCAACTGCTAGACCTTTGAACCACTGCAAAGCCTTCCCCTTAAACGATGCAACAAGTAGCCTAACAACTACATTCTCCTGAGTTATGTGGTGAACTCCACATAATGAGGCTACATCCCTTATGTGCTCAATAGGGGTAGTTTGATCGTCCCCATTGAAAAATGGAAAGCTCTTTAAGGTAGCCATTGGTATGTCATTATGTTGGGCTATATTTAATGGACTGCCTCCATTAAATGGCACAAAAGGCTGGTTTCTAGCCATTGGAGGTGGCTAAGATGAATTAATCTGATTTTGAATAACAGGAACCAAAATTGTTGAAGCAACTACTATTACTTTCTTTGGGCTACTTGAGGGTGAACTTCTTGTTCTAAAACTTGGTGAAGCATAATGAGTATTACTCTACCTCCTGGATGGTCTACCTCTCCTTATTGGTGGTGATAAGAAATATTCAGGTCTAAGACCAGGTGGTATCAATTGAACTCTCTTCAATGGAGGGGTTCTTTTTGTTGTTTTTCCTTGTCTTCTGGGTGGTGACAACTATAAAATTTCAAAACCTTTTGAGCTCCTTGTTTGTATTTTTCTCATGTGTTGTAACAACACTGGCTTTGCTATTCTTCACTTCATGGAGTCACCAGATGTGCTTCAATAACCTTTGAAAAGGCCTAAAAATTGTTGGTTGCATACCAAACCAGCAAAATGTATTGATGAATGTGTTCCACCGGGCAGGCAAAAAATTGTTATCTCTCATAAACACACCCTTACAGAGTTGCATAACTTAGCTTTCTAGAGGAACATGGAAACACTCCTAGGTGTGGGAGACCTAAGGATTCGAGTGAATCTCCATATTAAGGATAACTCCTAGCTTGTATATCACTTAAACTACTAACTTTTTAATGAAAAGGGAGAAGGATAAACTGAAAATGAATAAAATTGAAAGCATAAAATGAAGTGATACACCAAACCTAAAGGGAGACAATGGAACTCAGAGCTCTACACTTGGTTCTAATCTAGCATAAATTTAGTTTACACAACCTGTTACAACAATGTTCATGCATAAATGTTTCACTAAAAGGTCAAATACCTTGACTTGCAAAAGGAAGAAAAACTTCACAATAAGCAAGTGGTTGTATTTAATAGAAACAATCAATAACTTGAATGAACATGCTAATTACAAAATAGGTGTAAAAGCATGAGACAAAACTATAAAGAAACTAAATAAGTTTACAGGACAATTTGATCAATCATAAAACATACACTAAATTGCAAGAACAAGATGGTGATAAATCCATTACCAAATAGTTGCACTAAACAAAAGGACCTAGGAGCTTCCTTGGGTCGCATGCCCCTCAAAAGCCTAAAATCTAGCATGCAAATCTCCACTGAATGAACTCAAAAAGGGTGAAAATGTCAAACATGACTAGGTCCAGCATGATGACTCTTGAAACAACCCTCCAAAAGCTTCCAAAAGCAATTAAATGCTCCTAGATACTCTCTACATGTTTGCAAACTATCTCTAACTCCCCTATATTCTTGCAAAAGTATAACTCTTCAAACATATCCCAACTATATGTTCTCAATTCATTACAAGTCAAAATATTTTACCTTTTACATTTGAAAAATAGTAACTTTAATCAAGTGATTTATAAGAACATCACTTAACTAATTACTTTACATTTTAAATAACAATGCAAAAATAAAATATAAGGTTCGGCCTATGAAAAGAGGATAAAAGTGAAACATAAGTTTTTGATTGATAGATTTACCCATATAGGAAGAAAACACTAAGGCATAAAACTAAAATTCTTAGACCTCGTCCTCAGTTAATCCCATGCATTTTTTTAAAAACATGGCAAAATGCAAAGTTTTTATTGGCCACATACTACAATAAAAGACCCTAAGTAAAGGCAAAAGAAAATAAAATGCATTTTATTTGCATCGAAGCTTCTCGGATAAGCTTAGCTACCACCGACAAGGGTTTCTGGGACTCTGTCAAAAGTTTTCATGGTGGATTCAAGGCCATATAGAGGCATCTTTACTACATTTCTTGTTGATTTCTTCAAAGGAAAAAATAGGTAAGCCATTTTTACAACCAAGACTGAGCAAATACTTCTATTTTTTCTCGATTCTTGCTGATATAGGCGCTCTATGGTTGGAAGTCCTCCATTCTTCACTGATGTCTTTCATATTTTTTCATCCCTTCTATCAATTTCTTATGTCCTGACTGCCATAGAGAATGGATTCCTAAAGCCATGGGATGCATCTCATTTGGTGACTTCACTCTGTGATGGCTCGAAATCGAATCTGGGTAAGTACTAACACATGAAATCTCTACATCTTTTCAATCCCTCTGTTTATTTCTTGTGGAGACTTAAGATTTATTTGTGTATCCATGCTTGATAGTACAAATTATTTTATGGCTGCATCTATATTTGCTCTGAAGCTGAGTTTTTCATCTTTTTGGGTTCGAAAATATGAAAACTACCTTTGTCTTGTGATTGAGCTCCTCCACTTTGCTTCACAGTCCTTTGTTTACTAAACAAAGACGAGGGTTTTATCAAAAGGGTTTTTGTAGATTCATACTCTAGGTTCATTCCCTATATGCATTTGGTAGTTTGATGACTGTGTTTTACTTTCCACATAAAAATAAATGAAAGAGACACAATGTAAGGGTCAGAGCCATCTCTCCTTCCACTAAGTGTTTCACTTTCTTTCACTTTTTTGTAGCTTGAAGCTTTCAAAAATTCATTTTCTTGTATGCATTAAATTTTTGAGTTCCATCTTTTATCTAAAAAAATGAAGGAAAGAATCCATGGCCTTCCAAAAACTCTTATGCTTCAGGGGTATGCATTTATTCTTTGCTTTCCCTATGTTGTGTCTTTGAACATAACCACCTAAGATAGTCATTTACACCATTTTTTTCATCTTGAAGACACTATCATTTCTATGTCAAGACTATCATTGTCTTGAAGACCTCATGATGACTATGACTGAGTTCTTATTTCCTTTGTGCTAATGCCAAACCATCATGTAATCCACCTGTAGGACTATCAACTATAGCTTTTCATTCTTTGGCAACTTGTCACTTTATCTCCTTCAGGTCTAAAAGAGTCTTTATTTCAAAAAGTTACAAGATTACCACAATCCTTTCTTGTGTATAACTGTACTATGACAGTGTTCATCACTTGGAGCTGCATTTTATCTATTTATCATCTGAAGCCCATTCCTATATTGAAATTTTTTCCTCATCTTTAGATTTCCATCATTAAGTCTTTGTCACTGGAAAGTGAGCTATGAATTCTTAGGACCATCAACCTAGGGAATGTCCTCTTTCCTCCAACCTTTTGTCATCATATTGTGATTTCATTTTGAAACATTGTCATACCTGTTCATTGATGGTATCTTAAAACCTTATGTTGCATTATGTCCTTAACTATGTGTTCGGTAGAGATCCTTTTTTTATGTATTGATCCCACTATTCCTACAGTTGTTGAAATTTTATTGGGACTATCTGCTTCTCTATGGTACCCCGATCACAATAGATGTAACCTCTTTCATTCTTTAGGACTGTCTTTCCCCTCCTTTCAGAAACACATGCATTGCTCTTAGCATTGTCTCTTAGCACCGGACCTGTGTAGTTCATGCAACTCTGTCCACTCATTGTGTCTATGTGATACTTGTTTTGATGAAATGGTTGACTTGTAATGAGCACAAAGTTGGTGCCTTTGTAGATGTTATCATGATTACCCTATAACACTTTTATATTCAGTCCATGTCTTGATAAGCCCAAAACTAGAATTAAATGCCTTTTCCATTTGATGGTGAACATGTTGTCTTTAAGACTGCAAACATCATAGAGTCTTTCTAGGCTTGTTTTTTGGTTATGCTTTTATTGATAAGGAGTGTCACTATCAATGTGAAACAACTCAAATTAATAATTGTATCCATTATTATTAGTATCACTATGACAAATGAAAATTATCTTGAAGGATCCATTGGTGAAATGAAATATGACTATCCCTCTTTAATGAAACAAAGAGTAGCATGTTGGGCTCAACCCTTGTGGGAGCCACATTTAAACCTACATTCTGAAATTAAATTAAAAAAAACAGCAACATTACTTTTCCTATACCTGCATGTGAAACAAAGAAGTTAGAAAAACATGTGTACATCTTAGGTGTGTTTGATGACTTGAAAATTTTCTTAGACATCTAAGGTGTACATTGCTTATTTAATGCATTGGAGATAAATTTATACATGCATAGGTGTATGTTCATGTAAGGTTAGAAACTTTTCATTACATAGAGCATTGCTCTAACATCATTGCTATTGCCAGATGCAAGAACTAGGAGCAATATGGAGCTAGGTGGGACACAAGCAGTTCGGGGTAGCAATAGTGCAAAACAACACATCGTGAACTAGTCATTCTCAGGCAATGACTGGTTTCCCTCCTTATATGCACATTTACTTTTGTTAACTTATTCATGTATATGTTTTTCTTCATTTGCATTGAATAAGTAAAGTCAGTCTAATGGCTTGTGTGAGACAATGTACATTGTTACATTCAATAAATACTACTTCTTTGTTCAGAAAATATTTGAATCCTTCTTCTGTTACATGCACTTGTATGAATGCAGTAATTTATAAATTTAATCTTTTGGATTATTTCATTTATGCACTTGAATGTAATATAGGAAAGATTAAAATGTGCCTTTTCTCCCATCAATTCAAAACAATAAGCTCTACCTAATTGAGCTATAAGTTAAAATATAGTAATAGTTATATGTTACAAATGTAGGTACACAAACCTAGAAACTAGATTGACAACATACACAACAATCCAATTATAGAAGCAATGATTTTTCATAACAATTCAAAGCTATAGTTGTGGACACTAAATTTTTTCCTAAGCTTGCGACCCTTAACTTCTTCATAATTCTTTCATCTTCATTTCTCGTAATTAAATAATGTTAATTATTTAATTAATTCATTCTTACCTTTTTTTTAAGACTACAGGAATTGGGTAGCATGACCCCCTATAAAATGTAGTGCACCTGGTAAACTTTTTAACGTTACCGACAGTGCTGGCACGACATGTCTTCTGATACCATAGGAGTGGGGTAGACTAGACCTCATGACCAACCTCCTGCAATAGGAAAGATTTAGCCAACCGAGCTAGGCCCTCGGCCTAATTCATTCTTACCTTTATTCTTTCTTGATTAATTAAATAACTATTATTTATTTAATTATGTCACTGATTAAATCTATCTTCTATTAAATAATCATTTAAAATTATTTAATTAATTCCTGTCACACTTTCAACTATAATTAAATAATCACTTTAATTATTTAAATATTCCTTAGTCTTTTCTACCTTTAATTAAATAAATCTTTACTTATTTAATTTAATCCCAAAATATTGAATGTTGAATTAAATCATTATTTAATTCATAAAAGGATTTATCCATAGCATATTCCTCTATAATTAGATAATCTCTTTGTTATCTAATTAGTCATTTATCACCTATATCTAGATCTAATATGATTATTCATTTATTTAGTGGGATAATATCTGATTGTCTCTAACGAACAGTCTTTATGTAATCTTTATTCTTTTGTGTCTCAACTAGTTTCCACTGGTGATTAAATTATTATTTAGTTTAATCCTCACGATTATGTTTTATCACTTACACTAATTTAACCCTAATCCTATTGCATGTCACATATTTTATTCTTGATCATCGATTTATCTTTTAATCTAAGCCTATCATTCGAAAATCATATTTTCTATAAATTGGCTTTACCTCTATCATTATTACTCCCCTTGAAATCTTATGAGTTTTGAAAGAAACTTTATAATCTTCAATGTTTTGCTATTATCATTGTCATGAGGTCACACTTGCATGATTAATTAAAATCTGAGGGAAAGTATCATACTATAGCAAAATGGAGAAGGGTAATGGAGGTGATCCATGGAACTATATGGATGTTTGGTAAAATTGTTCATTTATGCATTGTTTTTATTGTTTTCCATTGTTCTTGATTAGTTGCTTAGGTTTAGTTTTGAGTTATGCTTGTATTACTAATCCGTGAAATTTCCATGTGCTACATCTGGTGAAACCAACATGAAGGACAAATTTTCTACAAATTTCATATGATTTTCTATGCTTTGCAGGTATTTTGTATGAATTTGACACAATCGCCAAGGAAAAGTGACACATCCACCAATTATTTCAGTAGAACTAGAAACAACATGAGCCACATCTATTGTACCACACTACAATTTCCATCTCATAAGTTGCAATTGATTTTCCTACAATGGATCTAATCCATTCCTTGCACCACATCTATCATCCCGCGATGCAACTACCTAGTTTTGTGTTTTTTTATAAATTTCTACAAGTAATTTAGTTTTCTACATTTTTGGTTCAGTAGGTTAGTATTTTTTGGTTACTGATAATCTGTTGACAACATATTGCAAGAGAAATTTAATGTTTATTTTGTAGCTTCGTTTGGCCAATATCTAAAAGCTACAACCCTTGTTTGTTGAAGGTTGAAAATGAAACTACTAATGAAATTTGATGCAGGAGGTTTCTTGAAAATCTGATTTAGAAATTGATTATCTAATTAGCCTAGATCATGCTTTGTTTTATACTTAAAATAAACAACCGTCTGCTATGCTTGATGCCTTTGCACACTCTGTTTAGTTTAAAAACCAATTTAATAATAAAAGTATCCTCTCCCCTTATGCACTTGTGTGATCCTGGGTGTAAGAGAAATTATTATTAACTCTAGATGTGGTCTTGACTTGGTGGGAAAAATTACTCACCCCAAGGTTACTCAAACTGGCTACGAGCTAAATCCAAGCTTCTCCTGACTAGTATAGAAATTTTAATGTTGCAGAAATCTCAACATTACAACACTTCCTATAGACAAGCAAGTGATAGTGACTCCCTTAGTACCCCCATCGTATGTTAAAACTTGTAGAGCATAACCTGTACAAGCTGGGAAACCTCCTTATCAGAGCTTATCTTTCCTCTTATATGGCCTCCTGAACGAATGCCCTTATTAAAAGCTATTTGTTTTTAGATTACCATAATCCCTCTATTTGTTGGTACAGGAGGTCCGACCTTTGAATCCATCCAACATACTTGTGGTTCTTAGTAGATATGAAGAGTTTGTAATAGAAGATTCATGAGAACTCAAAGCTTGGCAGACCCAAGAAGTGTGTATCGTGGAGGGGAGCCAGTGTGATCAAGCTTCTAATCATCTGCTCTGAATAAGCAAAGCTAGAGAAATCCAAGTGGAAACCAATAGATATTTCCCTAGCCAACCATAAGATCGTACTTGTTTGTTTGAATTTAAATTTTTTCACATCAAAACCAAACCAAAAAAAAGTGTTTTCTGACTATCTTCTATTTTGCAAAAAATTGATTAGAATCAAAATGAAACAAACCTACAAACTTTGCCAAAATTTACATAAAAGTCAGATCCTATTTACAGTAAACTACATTTTCTAGTATGAAACTCATCTATTGTTATAAACCACAACTACCACTGAAAACCACATCTATTATTGAGAACTACACCTGCTACTGTAAATCACATGTGATACAAAAAACTACAACCCCCTGCCAAATGACACATCTATTAAATCTAAACCGTAATTGCCTGACAATCAAAAAACAAATTTCACTATCCCAGCCTGAGGTCACACAGTCAAAACTTGTCTTTGATTATCCTTTCACAGTGATCTCTAAACAAAAACTAGAAATACTTGCTCACATTTTTTATCATTGCACTTTTTAGTATCGTTTAGCTATAGCAATAGACATATCAGTTGCGAACCCTAATTGCATTTTAGAGTCCTCATTACCTTTAGATCAATCAAGCCTTTTTAGGATAGTCATCTTTGTATATTTTAAATAGGCAAACTTTCCATTCTTTGCATAAACTTTCCTTCAACGAAAATTGTCATAGAACCAAGTCATTTGTCACACCAGTTATCGTTTGTCATGTTGGTGAGTCTTTTCCATCTTGTCAATCCAGTTTGGGAACTCACTTTTTTTCTTAAAAAAGGTCCTTTGACAAACTAAATTGAAGCCTTGGATAAACTTTGCATGGTTGGTAACCTCTTCTTAAATCTCCTAGAGTTGGTTGTCTTTAAAAGATTGCCTACACTTTAGCATACTTAGACATAGTCATTTTAGACATAAATCAGAATTTAACATCCCTTATTTTCTTAAAAAAGGACCAAAAATATAGTTGCATTAGCATTCATTCCTTATATCCAAAAATATAGAAACATAAACTAAAATCATATCATTCATAGACATAGTTATGCATCATTCGCATTTTGACCATATCTTACATGGTCAAAACAAGGTCCGAAAGGAAAGAGAGAGATATGGTTGATCCACAAGACTTTGTCAATCCATTTTTAAACCCCCCATCAGGGACATCAAGACCTCACAAAACCTTATTGGAAAAATTTATCACTAGAGACTAACAAGGATGCTTCCTAGTTGAATACTTAGACACTACTGCCCAAGATCCCAATTTTTCCTCTTTTGTAGATGAATACTTGGCACAAGATCCTCAATGATATCTAGCAAAATTATTAGTAGAAGGTGCCACATTACCTCCTAGATTTGACATTCACACATTGCAAACTTCATCTACCCAAGGGACAAACATGGTGAAATCTAGTGCAACAACAATACATACATCACCATTCAGTACATCAAGCATGACACAAGGCTTTAATTTTACCATAGGAGCATCATCGTCAAATCCCTTCAACACCAATACTAGAAGCAAAAGGCCTAAAGTTAGCATAAACACGAAAAATGCTATACCAAACATCAACATCACTAGTGCCATTCCACAAATAGGGGTTTCACAAATGGGACACATACCTACACTGAAACAGAATCTGTCACATAACATCAGGTTTCAAAACACTTACATAGACCCCAACAATGTTACCAACACATCATTGACATAAGTGGATGTTTTGCAAACACAAATGCAAGCCCTTCAACAAAAAATGGACAACATGGTGATGTCTAGCAAAAATACTTTTCAATAAAAGACTTATGTCCATTTCCCTTTGACAAAGCATTATACATGACACCCTTCCCACATGGATATGTTATACCAAACTTTCCTAAGTATAAAGGGAAGCGTAATCCTATTGAACGTATAAGGGAATTTTCCACAATATGCATAGACATCGCATATGACCCCAAATATCTCATGAGACTTTTTCCGCGAAGCCTTGTTGGAATAACACTTGAATGGTTTTATCAACTTCCATATGGCATAAGGTCATGGGGTGAACTTGCTGAAAATTTTATTCAATATTTCACCTTTAACATTGATAATGAAATCACAATAGCATTCTTATGTCACACCACACAAGATGAAGGATAAAACTTTATCACCTTCTTCCAAAGATGGAGGATTCTAGCTAGTCGATGCCCTATTGAAATACCTAAAAAGAAAGAGGTCACCATATTCCTAGAAAACCTTAATTCAAAATTAAGTTCAGTGACCTAAGAGTACACTATTGCACTTCCTTTGTGGAACTAGTAGAAAAGGGTATCATACTTGAAAGGGCTCTCGTTAACAAAGGTGAAATCAAGATGTCAAATAGGAATCCAAATGTTAAAAACATCCCTAATGACAGGAAAAAATTTTGGTCTTGAAACAAGAATGTAACTAATGATGGCATTTTCGATGCTAAGACCCTACATGTAGGACCAGTCATTACATTTAAAGGACACAACCCCTGTAATGAAATACCCAAAAATGTTTACCAAACTACCAATTTTGTCCAAAACATGTAACAACCATGACCTCAAAGGAGGTTTCCAAAATGCGAATTCACTCCCCTATGGGAACCAATTGAATCACTCTTCAAAGAACTGATAAAAGACAAAGTCATAAAACTTCCTGAGCCAAACCAATGTGATCCTAGAGAATTTAAACCCTCTTGGTGGGATGTAAATTCCTTTTTGCGATTTCTACTTAACTAAGGGATATAGTCTACCACAATGTCAACAATTGAAGAAAATTATATAAGATCTCATTGAAAATAGAACTATTGAAGTTAATGGACAGAAACAAACATCCTCAAACAACAACCATAAGGTCTTTACTGATCCATTAGATGACCATTGAAAAGGAAAAGCCTCTAGTTTGGGAAATAAGACCAATAATTCAGCCAACTATGCTAATATCAAGTATGACTATAACCACAACCCAATCATAAATCACATTCAAGCCGCCAATGAATATATCAACACTATGACCATAAAGAAAAGTCTTGAATGTGTTGTCAACACTCACCAAACTAAGATAACTATCCAAGGTCCTCTGTCACAACAACAACCACAGTCCTCCAAGTCTTAGTATAATTTACTTGACCAGTTGGGGAAGACCCCAACACAAATTTCTATCTTGGAACTATTGAGTATATCACCCGATCATCGAGCTATTTTAGAAAAAGCTTTGCAAAGCATGACCATCCCCACCAACCTAGATTTCAATCATTTCTAAGAGATGGTAGGCTACCTAACCAACTCTCATCATGCTACCTTCTCTAAACAAGATTATTCAACTGGGAAGACATACCAAAATGACCCATTGCACCTCAAAGTTCATGTTCATAAAACAAAAGTTAGACGAGTCTTGGTAGATGGAGGAGCAGGGTTAAATCTTTGCATCTTGAAACTAGTTAAGGCATTAGGTGTCTCAGAGGCGTGTGTGGACACTACTAAGAGCATTTTGACTAAGGCATATGATGACGAAGAATGATCATATAAAGGAGTTGTAATGCTCCCCATCATAATTCATCCTGCGGTTATGGATACTAGTTTCCAAGTCTTGGATCTTGTCCTTCCATATAATGTTTTACTGGCCAGACCATGGATACATGCTATGAAGGCCATCCCTTCCAGTTACCATCAATGACTTAAATTCCCATACAATGGAACCAAGATCATGATATATGTTGATCCTAATCCTTTCCTTTATTGCACTAACCTACGCAGAATACTCCAATGATGGGTTCTTGTTAATTATGAGGCTTCATCATCAAACTCATCCCAGTATGTTGATTCATCCACTCTTTCCAAAACATATACTTCCCAAACACCACCTTCCACTCCTAAGGTCAAGATCCAAGATAAGGGTTGTGGAGAGTATCATATGAGACCATCTTATTGTATCAGCCAATTGGTTCCTCCTACATCATACGATCTACCAATGATAGATAAGAGACAATCGATTGTCACATTACATGTCCCTCCCACAATGACTTTTACAAAATGGGGGGAATTAAGTAGAGAAGATACAAATCAAGAAGATGTGACCTCTTGGTTATACAAAGAATATAATGAAGAACCTCCTCCACCTGCTCAAATACCTACAGATCAATATGGAAAAGGCTTTATGATAATGCAAAAGAAAGGATATTACGAACATAGCAGGCTAGGACTACATCGAAATGGGAGGACTAAAACCATCGTTGTCTCTAAGCGACCAAAAGGCCTAGGGATGGGGTTTCAACCAATTAATATTAGCACACCTAGTACCTCAACACCATCACAAGAGGAAGTAAGTGCTTCCAAATATATCAAGACATCCAATGAGCCATCTGACCAATGCTACTATAATTCCCCTAAATATGAGTGGGATTCCTTGTCCTCTGCCACTTTCATAGACCTTGATAAACTATTTGGGGAACTTGACCAAATGCTTAATCCCTCACAAAATCCACCTAATTCCCATCCTCAAATGCCTTTGACAAAAGAAGAATGGCTCAAAAATTACTTTTGGGAATCCCTTGATCTTGCCTCTTAGAAACCCGACAAACCCACTTCTGATAACCAAACCTTTACAGTGGGTCCACCTCAAAATCTACCTATTCCCAAGAAAAAGAATAAGGAGGATTCAATAAGAAACTTTTGTGACCATGTCAATAGATCTATCCTCACCCTATCAGACTCTACCTTTGATACTTCCAATGATGACATGCCCCTTGTATATCCCCAGCTTATCGATTGGGATTAGAAAGACATCCCCATCTTAGATACCTTTGAGAATGACAAAGCAATAACTGAGTTCATGGGAATGTGAGAAGGCATACCTAGTGGTGACCATAAGGCTATATTTACCATAGACTTAGATAACATGGCTTATTTTGGGGAGTATGTTAACCCCTCCAGTCGCAAAACTAGAAACAATAAGAAAAACAATGAAAAAAATAAAAATGACGAGTCCTTAGGTGAAAACAGAAAGGCACCTTTGGACAATGAAAAAGTAAAAATAAAGGACACATCCAAGGGTGAAGACCTTTCTAAGGCACCCAAGGATGGAGGGTTAAACAGTCTCCCCATTGCTCGAGAAAATTCACCAAAGTTAGTTGAGGAATCTATGGAGACCAACATAGGCACTGAAGATAATCCTTGGGTAATCTATTTTGTGGCATCTTTGATAGAAATAGAGCAACTTGAATTTCGTGACTTCTTCACAAAAAGATAGATCAACTTTGTATGGTCATATGTCGACATGCCTAGATTGGATCCTAACCTGGTGTTACATCATTTTCCATTACAACCAGGTGTTAAACCTGTGAAGCAAAAATTAAGGAAAATGCACCCGCAAATTGCTTTATTAGTCAAAGTTGAACTAAAGAAACTATTGGATGTTGGCTTTATTAGATCAATTGACTATGTAAAATGGATTTACAATCTTGTACTAGTAACAAAACCAATAGGGGTAATCTACATCTATACAAGCTTCTAAGATATAAAGAAAGCATGTCTTAAGGATGACTTTCCTCTACCAAATATTGACATGATTGTGGACCTAACAATAGGATATGGAATGTTATCCATCATGGATGGTTTCTTAGGATACAACCAAATCAAAATCGCACTTGAAGACCAACATAAGATAGGTTTTACTTGTCCATGGGGAAATTATTGTTGGAACATCATGCCTTTTGGACTTAAAAATGTTGGAGTCACATACCAATGCGCCATGACAACCATTTTCCATGATCTCATACACAATCTCAGGGAAAACTATGTGGATGATCTGATAGCTAAATGATTGACAAGGGTTGATCACTTATGGGTCCTAGATAATAATTTTCAAAGACTAAAAAAATATAAAGTGAGGCTAAATCCAAAAAAATGTGTATTTGGCGTGCAATTAGGAAAACTTCTAGGATAGATTATTTCTAGATGAGGCATTTAAGTGGACCCAGTAAAAGTGAAATCTATAATGGACATGCCCCCACTAACCAATATGTCAATTATGGACATTACAAGGGAGATTGTAGTCTATCAGATGATTCATAGTACAGTTAGTAGATAAAATACATCCCTTCCAACATCTAATCAGAAAAGGGGTACCATTTATATGGACATGTAAAAGCCAAGAAGTTGTTCAATAGATTAAGGATTACCTACTTACACCACCAGTGCTAATGTCACCTATTGATGGATGACCTTTGATACTTTACGTTTTGCAACCGCATCAGTACTAGGAGCCTTACTTGCACAAAATGATAATGAGGTCCATGAAAGGGAAATCTATTATATCAGTTGTACTTTGGTGGGATATGAGCTAAATTATAGTCCCATAGAATGTACTTTTCTTGTAGTACTTTTTTCTACTAAAAAACTTAGGCACTACATGTTAAACCACCAAAAAATGTTGGTCGCAAAGATAGATCCTTTGAAGTATCTCCTTAATAAAGCAACATTAATAGGACAACTGGATAAATGGGTAATGGTACTTATTGAATACGATATCTAGTATGTAGAAAGAAAAGCTATAAAAGGACAAGTTATTGCTTACCAACTGGCAAACATACCGATTAAGGTAGATCATCCTCTAGTTTTAGATTTTACTAATGAATTCATCTTCACCCTTGACATAGGAATGACATGGAAGTTATAATTTCATGGGTCCCACACAAATCATGGTTCAGGGCCAAGCATATTATTTATCACACCACAGGGTGACACTATTCTTAAGTCATTTAGAATTGCTTTTCCATGCACCAATAATATAGAAGAATATGAGGGTCTTGTAACAGGATTATGAATGGAAATCAAATGGAAGATTAAGCAACTACAATTTTATGGAGATTATCAGCTAGTAGTCTGACAAGTTAATGATGAATATGAAACCAAAGATGAAAAGCTCACCCCATACAAATGGATGGAAGATAGTTTCAAACAATATTTTGACAACATCATATTTCCTCAAATACCCTACATTCAGAACAGGGCAACAAATGCCATGGCGACCACTAGTTCACTCTTGGACATACCTAGCAACATGCCTAATTTTGAGTTTTTGGTAGAACAAATTTTGGTCCCTGCCTTTGATGTCCCAGATTCTAAGATGGTGTGTGAACTTGTTGGTCCCAATTCCCCATGGTACAAAGACATATATGACTACTTCCATGCCCAAATCCTACCCCTAGACCTCTCGAACAACCAACATAGGCCATAATTCTTCCAAGTATAGCATCATTGGAGACAACCTTTATAGAAGTACCCTAGACAACACCTTATTGAGATGTCTCAATACCGAAGAAGCACAAGTGACCTTATGTGAGGTACATGAGGGTATGTGTGGATCCCACTCTAGCGGTCCAAAATTAGCTAAAAATATTATGATACTGGGCTATTATAGGCCTATGATGGAAAAAAAACTCAACTCATATGTCTTTGTTAAGAAATGTTGATAGTGCCAGATTCACAGAGACTTGATACATACGCCAACACATGAGCTCTGTCCAATAACCTCACCATGCCCCTTTGCCTAATGGGGACTCAATCTCATCAGTAAGATACATCTAGCATCCTCTAATGGCCAAAAGTTCATCATTACTATGATCAAATACATTACCAAGTGGATCGAAGCCATTCCTATGACCTACATTAACAACACACAAATTTCCCAGTTTATCCTTAATTACATCATTTGTTGGTATGGTGTTCCTCAATCCATAATCATGGATAATGGCCGCCAATTTAAAAACCAAGAGGTTCGTCACCTTTGCCAAGAATTCGATATCCAACACCACTTTTCCACTCCATATTACCCACAGGGTAATGACCAAGCTGAGGCGTCTAACAAAATAATCCTTAGAATCCTTAAAAATATTGTCAATGATGCTGGTAGTGACTAGCATTTATAGCTTAACCCTACCCTATGGGCTTACCGCACAAGCATCCACACTCCAACCAACACAACTCCATATTCCTTAGTATTCAATTTTGAAGCCATCTTTCCTATAGAGGTCAAAATTCCTTCCCTAAGGGTATCTTTGAAAGGGCATATCGACGATGAAGAGTACCTTGTGTCAAGACTAAATGAGCTAGAGTTACTAGCAAAATGAAGATAGAAGGCACTAGATCACCTCCAAGCATATCAAAATTGTCTTTGTTGCAACTATAATAGGAAATTCTTGAGTCAACATTTTGACATTAGTGACCTGGTTTTTATGGAAAATCCAAAGAACCAAGGATAAAGAGAAAAACCAAGAAATTTTGAACCAAACTGGTTAGGGCCTTACATTGTTATAGAATCCTTTGGATCAGGAGTGTACCAACTCTCTACCCTTGAAGGAGAATCACTATCAACGCCAATCAATTTCCATCATCTAAAAAAGTTCTATACATAGCTTTTGAGAGCCTTGTCTTAATCATGGAAAAATACAAAAAAAAATTGAAAAAATAAAAAAAATTGTTACCTTGATGAAAAATTGAAAAACAAGCATCTTTTTAACACAAAAGAAAAAGAAAAATCAAGAAAATAGTAAAGATAAATAATTCGTCCAGTAGTGAAAACCACTTCAATCGCGCTTTGGATAAGTACCATGGTGAAAAGCTAGCAAATAGGTGCCATGTGTAGTCAACTCTGCTCCTTTGTCTACCATTATTCCAATCTAATGGCCCTTTTATACCACTTATTCTACTTATCCACACACCTTATCATTTACCATCCTTATTATTACTGACAATATATGGTTGTCCTTTCCATAACCTGGAATGACTAACATCAAGTACATTCCACATCACCATTCCATCCTATTGGTCTTATACTCGATTGAGGGAAAATACTCAACCTACGTCATTAGGATCTTGAAATTATTGTTCTGAGGTCATAAAATATCCTAAAAAAATCCAAATACATCATAAAATGTCCTGAAAAAAATCCAAAAACATTGTAAAATGTCTTGAAAAAATAATCATAAAACCTCAAAAAGATAAAAAATCAAAACATGTCAAAACCCAAAAATATTCAGATATCTTTCAAAAGTCCCAAAAAGAGAGTCAAAGTTAGTTGTGTAAATCAGTTGTCATCATGTCGATCTACGTTGCCTTTGTTACTAGATGTAGGCAAGGCCATCTATCGATGTGCCCCTGAGGCATTAGGTCAATCTTTTTAGGTTTATCAAATTAAAATAATGACGTAATCCTTGGTCAATAAGAAAAAATCATTGGTCATGTCAAACTATGAGGTCTCTACATGTACAACATAGGAAAGGCCATCAATCGATGAGCCCCCAAGGCCGCACTAGGTTAGTCCTTTAGGGTTCATCACATTCACTATCACACACATCAGATATCCTCAAATAAAGAAAATATTTTTCAGTTAGTCTTGTCAGTCAAAGTCATGTTGAACTACGAGGTCTCTATGTGTATAATGTAGGCAAGGCCATCAATCGATGAACCCCAAGGCCGCATTGCATCAATCCTCTAAGGTACATCATGTCAGTCAAAGTAAGTCAACAAGGTCATCAAGTCAAACCAAACAAATTTTCAAAACACTCAAATAACCAAAACAATCAACCTATGTCTTATACAAGATGTGTCCTTCTTGAAAGCGTACATTATCATTTAGTCAAGAATTATCATTTCCTTATATAGGTGGTCATATGATCAAAACCAGACTCGACATCTTATACAATATGTTTCTTTCTAAAATCAGGCTTTATCATTGTCTTATATAGGTGGTCACATGAGTGAAACCAGACTTGATGCCTTATACAATATATGTCATTCCTGAAATTAGGCTTTATCAAACAAGCATCTTATCAACCTTCAAAACAATTAAACAAAAAAAATATCAAATTTTGGCAAATATTCTTACTGGCTATTGACATTATGGCTTGTTTTGTCTTATATTTTCATTTGGCTTTTTCTTTGAGTCCGGTTACTAGCTTCTTCGAGGATGTCCCATGAAGGATTTAGAGGAGCGTTGATGTCTCATGACTCATCTTTTATTTGATTGTTGTTTGTGGATTGTCTTGACAAAAAGACTGGGGAAATTTTTCCCTTAGTAAGAGTTAGGAAACTCCTTGTCTATGACTGCCTATTTTTAGCAAGAGGATGACCTTGCACACCTTGGTCTATCTCATATCATGGTGTTTGTTATCCATTTGTATCATTTAACACCTAATGATGATTAATGCAAGGCCTCTTATGTTTCGGTGAAATATTGAATATTTCTAATACTAACATCTTGATTTTTTGCGCTAACATTTCTTCTATCCTGCATTATGATGGAGCCCTATGACAAAAAAAAAATAGTATCATGCATATGCATTCATGTTAAAAATTTCATATATACATTTCCATACATAAGTACATATTAAATCATACATATATGGTGCATTTGAAAAACCACAAAAATATACACATCTATCGCATCTAGGAATCCATGGCATAACATGCATTCACCATCATAAATTGTATAGCATATTATCACAACAAATGCATTCACATGGAATTGTACATATAAAATCACATTGCATCTCATAATGATAAACATAGCATCCATACATGACATCCATAATACCATAAAATAAAATGCATACATCATCATAAAGAATTAACACATCATAAAGAAAATATCAACATCCATAACACATGCATAAATAGAAAACTGCATATAAAGAACTGCATATCATATAATCACTACCAAAAATGATATATATATCGCTCAAAAAAGTGTCACAGTACAATGTCATAATGTATCTAAGAATAAGAACTCACAGGATCAATGGACATAAAATACTAGTGTCAAAATATTGGAGTCAAAATAAACCTATCCTGTACTCCCATGCTACCCAGAGCTCGTGTTGTTACTCTCACCTCAGCTAGATCTATTGTGAGACTGAGATCGACCACTAATCAATGATACTGAGGCACTAGGTACCCTACACTCAAGTGGGAATGCTGACTCATACAGATCTCTATAATCTTGCTCTTGCCTCCCTGCTATGAGGAGTGGCTATGTTGTGTTAGCAACTGTGCCAATACATTTGTCCACAAATTCAATGACCCTATGATCTTCCTCTTGAGCTTGAATCACTACACTATCCCTCTGTAATTGTAGGGTGTCTCTCTCCATCTGTATTGCATCTCACTCTACTAGTAGAGACTATACCTCGGCCTCTAGTTCCTACACTCTAGCCTGTAATCTAGACAACTCCTCATCCCTATCCTCAGAACCACCCTTGATGGGAAAATCCTCATAACCCTCCTCTCCATATATGATCCTCTCAAGGAGGATGCACTCCTCCTCACCCATCTTCTCATCCTCTAGTTTCTCGTCATTCCCTCCCACATCTATATCTATGGTAGTTGCAGTGGCTAATACCTCAAGCTCCTCTCTCTCACCCTCCTTAGCCTCAACCTCTACATTGGGCATATCCTCCTCCTGTCGACGCTCCTCATATCGAACATCCTCCTATCTCCCCTCCTCTCTCTCCTCCTCATGTCTCACCTCATCTATCTCCTCCTAATGTCTCTCCTCCTATCTCTCATCCTCCTCTCCCTCCTCTTGGATGGGATAAGGTGATCTCCTCCTCCTCAATCTCTGACAAACTCTCTACCCATCACATCCTCTCCCACCCTTTCCACCATCACCACCATCTCTACCCTCTCCTCCATTGTCACCTTGACCTCCACCTTTGTGGCCTCCATCTCCTCAACCTCTATCTCTACCAATCCTACCTCGAGGACCCCGTCCTCATCTCACTATTGGGGCATGTTGATTAGGATTTGTCAATGGAATAGGCCTATCTGTCGTCCACCAAGCATCATACTCGAGAGTGGTCCCAACATCTACTAATCCTCCTCTCCACACCCACTGTTATGCTTGTAACCTATCAATGGTCTGATCTACTATAGCCACTACAATCATCAACCCCCATGGTGCAACCTCCCTAGATGATCATGCAAATACTTCTAACCCATGAGGCTCTCCCTGCTGCTCTCCAAATTGTCTGAGCACTTAATCTGGAAAATACATCTCAATAATATGAATTGACTAAATAGTCCTCCCAATCAGGTACCTGTCCTTCCAACACCACGGTAGATGATCATGCTCATCTGGCCACCAATGACAATCCACATATGGCCTCCAAATAAAACTGACCAGTGTGTCAAGACCATGTCTCCAACAACTGATATCACCCACATGTGTCTATGTCACTGCCCCTATGTACATATATAAATATTGTGTTGTGGTATCCATATGTAGATCATATAGTGGATGGAACACTATGATGTTCTCCCAAGCCCATACCATTAATAGAGTCACACCATAGCTCATCGGCTATCCTTGTTTGTAGACTATGCCATGTAACTAAAAATAAACCATCACCAATAAACATGGCCCCCATGCATACATTGTCTCCTTGGCCAACATACCAACAAGCATCTCCCCCATCCAACTAGAAATTTATGTCCTCGATAATCTAGGATCACTATCTAGGCTATCACATTGCATGAATATAGTCGAATCGCTCATATCGAGCAACCAATGTCTCCCATCTAATCTCCTATCTATCGATACCTAGCTGAGTTATATCATCATATACATAAAAATCTATCAGTGCCCGATATCCTCCTCCAAGATCACATCTAACTCTCTCTCCCCACATCGGTAGATGCAAAATCCTGTAGACATCCTCCAAAGTAATGGTTGCCTCCCCTATAGGTAGATGAAAGGAACATATCTATGAATGCAAATGCTCAACCATTGTAGTTAGCATACCCCTGTTTGCCCTAATGATGGGCATGGACACTACATGATATAAGCCAAGTCACCATAGCCTACTCCTCTCACTACTAGACATCTGATCCCTTAATTGATAGGTCTCAGGTTGGTGGGACTCTTGGGTATAAATCAGATCTAAATGAACCTATGATCAACATCACAACCACTGTGTCAATAAATTTTATATGTCATGAAAAATAGGCCAAATCAAACCTAGGTTGAAAATGTCAATAGTCAATTGTGTCTCTTAAATTCAAATGCATCATTATTTCTACAATTGTGGTGCACATTTGCACATGCATTGTAAGACATCACTTGCATCAAACCCTCAATTCAATTACGAATCCCTATAACAATTGTGTCACTTATAAGTAAATGAGGCTAATAACTATGTGATTGTGCACAATTATAGTCAATTATGTCACACATACACGGATGCAGTTAACCAACCCATGGATGTGTCCCATTTTAACAATTGCATCACAAAATTTAAAAAAAACCCACCCTACCCTAAGTGAGTTGACAACAATTGCATCATTTTGCATACAAATGTGTACAACGCGATGACAATTGTGTATTTTGTTGTGTGATGCAACTAACTAACAAAATTAAATCCTACCTAGAAGTACGTGAGACCAAGTGGGTTTGTAGTGATTTACTGGATCTCCTGTGCCCTCCAGCCACCTGAACGTATGAACTCTATAAGCCCTATGCTCATAGTAAGGAACACGAAACATCTTCAGTCAAAGCTCCAAATCTCCAAGGTTCAAAATGAAAAATGAACTCAATTTTCCCAAATTCTTATTTATACCCCCATCAAAATTAGGGTTTTGACCTTGTGTTATAATTGGACACACTTTTTGTCATGTTTGAAACAACTTCAGATGCTCTAAATTTAATGAAATTTGAAACCAACCTCCCCATTGCTTATCTAGCCATCAAATTGACATTTTAGAATAATTTTTTTTTTTTTGAAAAATTTATAAAATTCTTCCAAGGGGGCATCGACCTACATCATTTGCATTGGGGCATAGTTTGAGTAATTTTCTTTGACACAATGTGATAAACAACATTGTATCAAAGAGGGGCAAACTATAGACACTAAAAATTGTCCTAGGCTTGCGACCTTTAACTTCTTCATAATTCTTTCATCTTCATTTCTCATAATTAAATAATGTTAATTATTTAATTATTTTCTAAAGTCATATGTCCTCTATTAATTAAATAACTTTAATTATTTAATTAATTCATTTTTACCATTATTCTTTCTTGGTTAATTATATAAATATTATTCATTTAATTATGTCACTAATTAGATCTATCTTCTATTAAATAATCATTTTAAATTATTTAATTAATTCCTATCACACTTTCAACTATAATTAAATAATCACTTTAATTATTTAATTATTCCTTAGCCTTTTCTTCCTTTAATTAAATAAATCTTTATTTATTTAATTTAATCCCAAAATCTTGAATGTTGAATTAAATCATTATTTAATTCATAAAAGGATTTATCCATAACATATTCCTCTATAATTAGATAATCTCTTTGTTATCTAAATAGTCATTTATCACTTATGTCTAGATCTAATTTGATCATTTAGTTATCTAGTGAGATAATATCTGATTGTCTCTAACGAACAGTCTTTCTGTCATGTAATCTTTATTATTTTGTGTCTCAACTAGTTTCCACTAGTGATTAAATTATTATTGCATGTCGCATAGTGATTACATTAAATTATTATTTAATTTAATCCCCACCATTTATGCTTTATCACTTACACTAATTTAACCCTAATCCTATTATATGTCACATATTTTAATCTTGATCATCGATTTATCTTTTAATCTAAGTTTGTCATTCAAAAATCATATTTTCTATAAGTTGGCTTTACCTCTATTATTATTAATCCTCCTAAAATCTTATTAGTTTTGGAAGCAACTTTAGAATCTTTAATTTTTTGCTATTATCATTGTCATGAGGCCACACTTGCATGCTTAATTAAAATATGAGGGCAAGTATCATACTACAACAAAATGGAGAAGGGTAATGGAGGCGATTCATGGAATTATATGGATGTTTGGTAAAATCATTCATTTATGCATTTTTGTTATTGTTTTCCATTGTTCTTGATTATTAGCTTAGGTTTAGTTTTGAGTTATTCTTGTATTTCTAATCCATTAATTTTCCCTGTGCTACAATAGTAATGTAAATAAAATATATATTCAATTAGGTAAGATTCACCTGCATATCTCAATGGGTAAGACCCAATATAAACAATATATCATCATATACATTCAAAAACCTTTGTCATTTATTTTTTTGTAACATAAGGTTGAAGAGAGAGAGCATCATCAAGGTGATATCCACCCTACCATGAAGCATGAAGATTCCCTATGCTACTCCACTTGAGGAGCCTGATCCACCATAAAAATCTACCAGGATGTGGCCAACAAGCATGATGGAATCTAAGGTACTAAGTGAATTCTTGACAAGATAGCATACTTATATGATCATGCAACATATCCCTTGATCACATACATCAGAGAAGAGAATGTAATTTGATCCAAATAATGCACTTCAAAATGTAATTAATGGAAACCAATGTTTATATAATTTGATGTTTCGTTCATCTCACTATACTATCTTGACATTCTATAATAAGGATGAAACAATAACAAGAAGAGAAAGCCCATACCAACATTAGTTCAAATAACATTTTCCCATGGAAATAATGTTTATCAAACATTCCATCAAGAAAATAACTTTGCAATCCAATCATAACTCTCTAAATTCACTCAACACTAATTGATATAGGAACAAGGGGTACTACTTCCTCATTTTCTAATTCCCCAAATTCAAAGTCATTTCTAAAATTAGTGGAAGGGATGATAAAATTTCATAAATTCACTTATTTGAATTATTATTTATTTAATATTCAATGATAGTACCTATTGAAATCACATATTATATAATCACTTATCACTTTCCATTTATTATGGTTATTACATTTTTACTATTTTCTTAATTGGTTCATCTTTGTTTAAGGGAACCATATGATTGTTTCATTCCGACAGCTTGGGAACACTAATTCCAACATTTATTACATTCAAACCTATTTTAAGTTGAATTATAGTTCATGTCAAAAAAATAAAACATTTGAAATTTCCAACATACATTCACATGTAAGAGATAACAAATTATCTACCCCTAGTTATTAGGTGTAGATTTAGTTCTTACTATTTAAAATTTTGAATCTTTGTTTGATCAATAGAATTCCT
Organism: Sequoiadendron giganteum; assembly: GCA_007115665.2. NCBI lineage: Eukaryota > Viridiplantae > Streptophyta > Pinopsida > Cupressales > Cupressaceae > Sequoiadendron > Sequoiadendron giganteum. The sequence continues at coordinate 244,537,263 of CM021105.1, read as the reverse complement.
TCATAGGATACTAAGTACTTCATGGTTGGTAAGCCCAATTATGTTGAATGGATACCCAAAATATTTTTTGTAGTTTTTATTTGTTTCACTTATAGTAGTTATTAATAATTTATTTTCCTAGTTTCCAAAATCCTTGCTAACTATGACAACATAAAATAGTTACATAAGAAGAAAACAACAGATAGATTTATAGTTGTAAGAAGTAGAAATTAAAACAAATACATACTTCATCATCTCAAGAGGCATATTAAGTGAGGCTTATATCTTCTACTCGTTATCAATTGTATTCGAGGCATGAATGGTAGAGCCTAAGAAAACAAAAAAATTATCACTAGTTCTTCCTATCATCGACTTGTCCAATATTGAAATATTTTCATTCCTTTCTCTATAGCAAGCAATATCTACATTATTTTCCCTTTCCAAGTATTATATGAAGGAACCTTAATTGTAGAGTATGATGGATGGAAAATATAAATATCCCTTAAATTGAAAAGTCTTTAGAAAATTTTAAGCAGCTAGCTTTGTGAGGTATAATCCAACTTTCATAGGCTTTGCTAGCTTCTTGCCATGTCTCTCATGCATGAAATTCATAGAAGCATTGACAAGGCATGTAGAGGGGGAGATAATTTGAGTTTACCCTTTGGGTTTGATTAATTTTATGATAATTTGGTTTTTTATTATAATAAGAATATTAAAAAATCACTATTCAAAATATAATAAAAATAGTGATAATGTTATTCTATTTCTTAGTTACACAATATTAATATTATAATTTTATTTATTTAATCTCTTTTATAATTTTCTTGTTATAATAATGAAATAAAAGGAAAACAAAAATATTATTTGCATTCTCATTTAAATTTTCTTTTAGTTTAGGTTTATTTGATGGAATGTTGGAATAATATTACACATCAAACATGTAGTATACTTTTCTACTATGTTTGTCTCATAACCCAATACTAACACAAGATGTCCATGTTTCATTCTTAGATAACTAAATACAAGTAACAAACACACATATACACTAATCTTATGAAAGTTAGTTGCATGAATCTAAGTGTGTGTGTGTGTGTGTGGTTGTGTGTGTGTGTGTGATTCCATCATGACTAGTTACCACTATTGGCTAAAACCTTCTCCTCAATGATACTTTCTCTGACCTGAGAGACTATCACTAGTTACTATTAGAATTACACTGTTAGTTGTTAGTATAATCATTCTTATTTATGCTTCAATAATGCTTAACATAATCAAATTGTCTTTCCTAATTGATTATAATAAATACAATAATTGGGTGATTGATTTGAGCTAACTAAATGGAATGTGACATGATTGAATCAAGTGTAAGTGGATCAATCATGAAATTTTTTCTCTCTTTTGATTATACATTTCAATTTTTAAGATTCACCATCCATGCTATGAAAATATGTCATTGATAGAGTGGAGGAAAATATCAATTATTGGATTACCAAACCTAATTCCCTATCAGTAAGCTCCATATTTGTTATTGTGACCTATGGATTAGCATGGGTTAACCACACTTGATCCATGAGGATACAAAGTGCAATTTAGCCCCTAAACCTTAGTCACAATAAAATAATCTAATGTAAATTAAAATGGAAGCCATTAACCTAATCAAGTTAAACTATGAAAGCTTTTAGAAGTTCTCCTACTTTAATCCATTAAAAATTATTCTATTGGGGAATTGGTGTCATGTTGATGTAGAACAATGACCCTTTCCCAATCCCGTGATCAGTGAACTTGTTTAAATCAATTCTATTGAAGAGAATCGATGAAACCATTGTGATAAATGGATGAAAACATGATTTATGCTAAAATGAGTATTATGCAAGAATTAATCTACCATGATTTTATGTTAAAAGATGATCATATTCAATTGCTAAGCTAATCTAAATGAGATTTTAAACTAAAAAATATTAAAACCCTAGTTCTCTAATTAACTAAATGGATGCGTGGAAGCCATTAATGGAAGATATGCTATTATGCAACTAATTTAAACTAAAATATGATAAAAGTATGCAAAGTATGAGTGTGAGTGTGAGTGATTTCAACAACATAAGTTTGATGTTGAGAGATGGATCCATTTGTCTCCAAATAGTGACCTATTTATAGGAAAGAAAATGAGAAATTGAGGGTTGAGATTAAAAATCTAATCAATGGTCAATGATGGAGGAAATAGGAGGCATGGATCATGGATTCTCATCAACGGGTGAGAATGAAAGATGAGATTTAATCAAGGATTCTCATTCCTTCCAAACAAGCACACTTTTGAGCTAAACAAGAGGTCAAAAGTTAACTTGCACAAGAGGTTATAAGATAACTTGCATTTGAAGCTAAGTGAGAATATTCCCTTTCTTAAATGATTGGAGGAGAAATAATATTCTTTGGAATATTTATGGGTGAGGAAATAGATATTTTGCTAATTAAAACAAAGTTTAATTAGGAAAAAAGAGAGGGAATATTTCATGGGAATATTACCTTGCAAGTGGGAGGAATTGGATTAGTTAGATAATTGATAATTAAACAAGGTTTAATCATGCAATTAGGGGAATTAGAAGAATAAAGTGATATTCATTAAATTAAATGATTTAATGAATGGGGAAAAGGTGAAATGACATGGGTGAAATCACAATACTATGTTTCACTTTTTTCCCAAGATGGACATTTACTTCAATATTTTTAATTGAATCTTCATCTTTTGAGACCTATAGCAGCTAAATCATTAAGCATTTGAAGATGATGTGGACTAGTGATTTGTGGAAATTTGTGTGTAGATTTTTTATTTTTATTTTCAAATATTTTGAAATAGATCATGAATATTTCAACTTCTCCTTTAATAACTATTTTTAAATAGAAAATAACATTTTTAGAAAGTAACGTTTGTGTCGTACAACATAACTTTTTTTTTATAAAGGATTAAATTATAATTTTTAAAATATAGATTTTCAACATCAATATCTAGGGAAAGGATATTTTTTCATAATTTTTTGTAGCATATTTATTTTTTAAGTCACTGTAACTATAATTTGGACATAAGTGTGTTTCATACAACCTAACATTTTGTGTATATATCGAAATCCATTTTTTTATTTTGGGTGAAACAAGGACATCAATACCTAAGGAAAGGTTTTTTCTTTTTTAAAATTTCACAATGATTTACTATTTTTCCACCTCTGCACAACAAAGAGCTTGATGTTAAGACAAAAACCTATGTTTAGTAAAAATTGAAAATTAAATACATGATAAAATGAAAATATATCAAGTCTATACTTGTTGGAAAGATCATTTTGAGGGATACGATCTTGAAAAATATAAATTTTAAATGACATCATTTAATCCCTCAAAAGGTAAAGCAAAAGTGGTATTTTTCCAACATTCTGATAGGTGTGAAGGAGACTCTATTGTGGGTATGATTTAATACTAGAGGGGTTCTAATGAAAATATATCAAGTCTATACTTGTTGGAAAGATCATTTTGAGGGATACAATCTTGCAAAATATAAATTTTAAATGACATCATTTAATCCCTCAAAAGGTAAAGCAAAAGTGGTTTTTTTCTAACATTTTGATAGGTGTGAAGGAGACTCCATTGTGGGTATGATTTAATAATAGAGGGATTATATCCAAGGGGTTTTGATTTAAGGGGGCCTTATCTATCCCTCTTCAATTAAAACCCTTTAGATAGAGCCTCTCAAGACTTAAATCATTAGTTTTTCTAAAAATTGTGATTTTGGGAAAAAATTGACACGTCCCAAAAGTGATAGACTATTGTGGTAGCACCCACATTTAATTAAATAAGATGAAATGTTAGCATGAAAGGGGGTGAATTAACCTGATTTGATGAATTAGGTTAATAGATGCAAATAATATAATTAATTAAATAGCTAGGATAATTTAATCAATTAAGCAAACATAGGATAGGTTTCAAGAGGAAATGATGTTAGTATACCTGATTCGAGTGTATGACATCATTCAGGACATTTTTCAGTGTCTACATTTTTCCCCTCTTTGAAGTGAGGTACCTACTACTTTGGTTCAAAGACTAATGCCCTTTAGATTAAAAATTGTTGCCTAAATCAAAAATAAAAAAATTTTGATTTTTTAGATGCCCTAGCAGAAGGTTAAGTTGATTCCCTACCACCTCGAGAAATTGGGAAATTTTTTGAAATTTTGGGTTGATTTCTTAATAGAGGTGAAAAGCTGCCCCAAGGGTCCAAAAAGGTTTCGAGATGTAAGAAATGTGCCAAAAATGCAAAAATGATGCAAAATAAGGTTCAGTCTGGCCAAGTTGGTGAAAATGATGATAAACCCTAGCTTCATGGTTAAACTAGGGCAAAAAACCCTAATTTTCAAGCATAAATAGGAAAAGAAGGGTCACGTTCAATTCATTTGTGCATTCACACTTTAGAGAATCCTTGATTTTGGAGCTTTGACCTTCGAAAAAATGGCCCAACATGTGCTTCTCATTCATCTTTCTAATTGAGTCCAAGACTACTAGTGGTGAGAAAATGTAGGACTCTGAGTATGTGACTCAAAACCACTTTTTATTTTCATGTTAAGTGCATTTAATAGGGCGTCAAAGTTAGGTCAAAAAGTGTGTCACTATATAGCAACACTTTGAAAGAATTAGAAATGTTGCTATTGATTTTTTAGCGATGCATGCTCTGTTTAGCACCATACCCCAATATTTTGGTGTAGCGACACAATTGATAATGGTGTCACAGGTGTAATAGAGTGATTCATGCTAAAAATGGTGATGCAAGACCATTTTTAAAGTGATGCATGCCAATACTAATTCACTATTGAGCATTAGCGACATGCGTTGCAAAATTGGTGGTGCACCCCATAAAGTAATATAGCGACACACCCCAAAATGAGCGACGCTATAGATTTCAGTGATGCTATTGATGTTTTGGGTGCAAAGTCTTAAATTTTGACCAATTTCTTGACTTTTTCAGTAGATTGACAATGTGTGCATGATGAGTGCAAGAGGATCCACCACTGTTGATGTATCGAGAGCATAGATACAAGATTTTGTCTGTAGCTAGAGACCTTGATGATTTGGAGGTAGAGTGGCGGAGACTTAGGCTTGTATGAGATTAGGACCAACCTTTCCTTGATCATAGCGTTGGTTGAGAGATGGCACAATGAGACATTCTCATTCTACTTGCCCATTGGGGAGGCGACCATCACACTTGAGGATGTGTGGCGCATTGTGTGGTTGCCTATTCATTGAGAGAGGGTCATTTATGACCCCGATGCTAGTAGAGATGCATGTATCTCTCTTTTACATGGATGGTTAGTTATTCTCATCAAATCCTAGATTGATTTGGACTTCTACCAAGGTCAAGTTGAGACCTTAAGATTGTTTGTTGGTGCTCTAATTTGTGGTGTTGTTTCCCCAGACCGACAGGGTAGAAGTTTCAATACTGGATGAGGTCTAGCTTAGGAGGACATGATCAAGAGAGACATTATGTATGCTTGGGGTTCAATCCTCCTTGCCTCCTTGTATCATGATATGCACAAGGAAATCTATAGATATGGTAGGAGCATCATAGTAGGAGTGACCCTACTACACATATGGGCATATGAACATATTGCAATTTTGAGGCCCATTGTCATCCTTTCCGATATTCATGAGGATGAGCTTATTTTTTACAAGTATAGCATATCAATGACCTTACAACATATAGGTCCCATAGGTTTGGAATACTGGTGTCATGCCATTGATTTAGCATGATAGTGTTTAGATGGAGGTCCTAGCTCCAACACCCATGATGGTATGATGACCAATAGTAGTTGAATTTTGCATGACAGACTTGGTATATCTAGGGCCAAGAGCACACTATCATTGAGTGGTATCTTCTATATTGAGTGGCTCATTAGTTTGGGGAGACCTAGGATGTATTGGAGGATGATTATACCACCATATTTGCTAGGCTGCAGAGAGAGGCACTGTGGGGGGCTATCATTGATCCCGTAGTGGCGATCAATGATTTTTTAGAACTCTTCCCATTTTTGTGGGGCTATGATCAGGGTCTCCCAAATACGGGGACCACTCCAAGTTATGATGCTTGGTTTAGGGCACCCACACACCCCACAAATCCAATAGGATCATACCTGGGTAGAGGCCAAGGTCGAGGCAAGGACAGAGGCTGAGATGGTGGTCAAGGTTGAGGACAGGACCAGGTACTAGGTGATGGGCACCAACAACAACTAGATTAGGGGCACCATGATGGGAAACCTAATGTGCAATAGGTTGGATGGATTTTCGGGGCACCATCACCTTCTCCACCTGTATGGCTGAATCCATAGGATGGGTAGCTTTTTTCCCTTATAATAGAGATAGAACAGCTACAAGCAGAGAGATCAATTACAACAGTAGCTATAGGCTATGATAGCATTGAGAAACCAAGAGGTCCGCTTGTGGCAATAGTTGGCTATGTATCTAGCCAAAGAGATTGGGTGGAGATAGCAGCAAGAGGTAGTGATAGCTTCTATAATGAAAGCTTAGGGATGGATGGTATCAACTAGATTATATAGAGAGGTAGTCTTAGAGGCTACATATTACAATATGCACTATCAACGAGATGTCCCTAGAGAGATTTGATAGTCATACTTTTTGCAAAAGATCGAGGAACCACCTAGAGCTGAGGATCAACCATCAGTTAGGGATTAGTCGAGTAGACATTAGGGCTAGCCTGATTGTAGAGCCTATTTTGATTGTTATTTGATTTTGTATACAGATATTTATTCATGGGCTTCTTTTATATAGCCTCATGGATATTATACTTTTGATTGATATACATACACCGATTTAGATATTTATACCATGACAATCACCATTTTTTATATATATATATGAGATGATTCAAATCCATGATGTGATGTGACCTTCATTTCATGTTTATGAGCTTATGGATGTATATGATGTTGAGATTATGCGATATGCTTATATATGTTATCATGTATGGATGCACTTCTATTTATTTATGCTTATGCGATATGTGATGGTATATGGATGTAATGTTATATTATTTTTAAATATTTTTTTCATGAGGATATGATATGTTTATGGGATGGATGAATGATATGATATACAAATGGTATGGATGCATTTATTTTTGTGTATTTTCTTAAAAACAATTATGAGATGATGATGTATGCATATAGATAATGTAGATGCTTATGCTTATGACATGAGATGTATGCAATGATTTAAGATGCTTAGAATAACAAATCTATATTATTCACCACAACTTAAATGATAATACAAGATGTATGTTTTATGATATGTTATGATTATGCTATGATGTATGCATGCTAATGATTTTCAGATGTAGGATGGATGCATTGGTGATGTTTTTGTTGACTATCATGATACCAAGTTAATGCGGAGAGAAGGTAGAAGAAACAAGATGAACAACCATTGATTTTTTTTATTGCTTCAAAAGATCCAACAAGCCCATGATCCATAGAGAATTTATTAGAGATGGTGATGGGGTGAACCCACAAAAGTGGTTTACAATTCGAGTGAGGAAGGAAAACTTCCCGAAAAACTCACCCATGCAAAAAAAAATTGTTTTGAGGGGTTTGAGAGAACTCAAGGTTTGAATGAACCCCTTTGCATGTGGGAAACCGTGTTTCCCATTGTGGAAAAGGGGTTCGCTTGAACCCCCCTTTTCCCACCTTCCCACCCTCCAACACAAAAAGACTCCAGATTTTCACCCTTCAAAGCTCGGGTTGAGGATGAAAATGGAGGAGACTTCACACATCCAACTGGAATATGGTAGTCCTTGGAATGAGATATCCAAAAAATATAATTTTAATATGTTTTCTTTTTATTATGTATGTGGTTTTTTAGTTTTATTAAACATAGGTTTTCCACCGAAAATCAAGTTCTTTGTTCTGCACATGTGGAAAAATAGCAGATTATCAAAATAAAATTTTAAAAATATGTTCGGGGTGGTTATTGATGTCCTTGATCCATTAAAAAAAAAATGAATTTCGATACATACATCAAAATTTATGTTGTATACGGTCTGCCTATGCTTGAATTGTAATTGGTTTGACTTCGAAACTTGATTAAGGAAAAAAATTCAATAAAACACTATAAAACCAAACGAAAGTGCTAGATATTGTAGTTACAAATCTAAATTCAAAAAAATTAGAATTTAATCCTTCATACAAAAAAATTTATGTTGTATACGGTGAGTGTCACTCCTTAAAAATGTTGTTTTAAAAAAAAACAAACTAGTTTTTGAAGAAGATTGAAAAATAAGTGCAATTTGATTCCAAAAAAATTGAAAAAAATATATTTAGAATCTATAAACAAAACATCACAAATCTCTAGTTTTCATCATCTTCAAATTCCTCATGGTTTAGCCGCTATAGGAGCCTGAAAGTGAAGATTTAGCTAAAAAAAATTAGTTCACTATCCAGTTTGCCCAAAAATTGTAAACCAGTATTGTGGGATCACCCGATGATAAATACATGATGATGATTTACTCACATCTTCGGATTGGGATTTTTCATCATTCCTTATTGTTTGATATAACACATAGACACAATGCATTAAGGTATGATAACCAAGATGGTGTTGTATCCAGTGTAATGTTCTTTGACTCAAGAAATAGATAGGATAGTTCTTGTTCACACCTTGACATACAGAAGCCTAATTAGAATGTAAGTTAGAAGTTTAAAATATATTGGACCAAAGAATACATAGTAGTCAACAACATACCCCAAACAACTTTCCTACACACAACTAAATAAGTATGTGCCAAGATTATTTTACAAGAGTATCCATAAGAAAAGAAAAGAAAATATAATGATCAATTCCCCATTCCTTTCTCTCTAATTTGTTTCGATAGACATCACCGAGAGGTCCACTGAATGGGTCATTAAGATAAATCATAAGAAAAGATCAAAGACAAATAGTCAATGTTATCTATATCTCTTTCCTGATTAATTTATCTAAGGTGATACCTGATAGTAATGTCAATCACAAGGATACATCCTAGGACATTTTGATCAAGGGTTGTTTGATGTTAGGCTGATGATGAGCTTTATGATAAGTTATTGAAATAAAATTCACTGATGTGTTTCCCTATGACCTAGACTTTAGATTTTGACACTTAAGTTTTCACTTTACAACTTGATATACTTGCTTTCTATTTGCTTTACCAAAGGCTGATGGTGACACTTAATTTATTAGGGATGAAGTTTTATTGAGGGTGATAGTGAGATGGGATGGGTGGTTTTGGATTTTTTGGAATATTTCAATGTTTTTGGTATTTTTGAAAATGTTTTGAGGTTGTTTTTGCCCTTTTCCAAAAGTTTATGCGAATGTTTTGGTTTCCAATTATTTGAGGCTATTTAGGGTTTTTCGAATGTTTTCCAACATTTTTGTGTTTTCAAAATTTCAAATGTTTTTGGCTTTTCTACTATTTAAATGTTTTAGGGGTTTTTTGATATATTTGAATGTTTAATATTTTTCTGATATTTCAGTGTTTAGGGATTTTCTGATATTTGAATATTTAGGGATTTTCTAAGTTTTTGACCAAGAACTTAATCTAAAAGATCTATCCTAGGGGCCTCGAGGGCTGATCAAAGATAAGCCTTGCCTATGTTATACACATAGACCATGTAGTTTGACTGACATGACTTATTAACAATGAGATATGAACAGTTGATGGAATGTCAATTTATTATGACAGACTCCTAAAGCATTGACCTAGGGTGTCTTGGGGGCACATCAATGATGGTCTTACCTATGTTCAAGCTCAAAGATGGTGTAGTTCGACAAGGATACCGCTTTTGGATTTTTAATTTTTGACCTTTTTAGGGTTTTTGATGTTTTCTAGATGTTTTGAATTTTGACTTTATAATTTTGTGAATTTTTTGGATTTTAGTTGCACAAGATTTTGAATATTTTTTGGATTTTTAGTTAGAAAATTTTATGAATGTTTTGGGATTTTCAAGAGATTTCAAATAACCTTAAGATATACACGAACTCGATATGATAAATAACGAATTTCCCCCAACTTGATATGATAGACTACCTCAATATACGCAAGACAAACTAACTTTAGGAATATGCTAAGTAGTACTAAAGGGGATACGATACTTCACAACACCAAGCTATGATAAGGATGTGGATGGGTGATGCAATAACTAGGATGAATGATAAGGTGATGGATGGATGGTGAGGAAAAGAATGATAGGATAAAAATCCAACAAATAGGTGGAGGTGCTTTATTTACGCAAGGTGCTTGTTTTCTAGGTTCTCACCAAGGTACTTTCCCAAAGTGCCACTAAAGTGGTTTTCACTAGAGGATGATTTTTTTATTTATTTTCCAATCCTTTTTCTCATTTTTTTGGATTTTTTGATTTTTTTGATTTTTTGTATTTCCTGATTTATACCCTTTAAGACTAGGCATAAAACTTTGTAAGATGCAAGTTGTTGGTTGGTTCCTGCAAGGGTTCACCTTCAAGGGTTGATAATTCATATGCTTCTAATCCATAGCTTGTTGTGACGACAAAGGGAGCCAACCAATTAGGCTCAAACTTTCCTTTACTATCATCATCTGGTAGATTCTTCTGGTTCTATTTTAGGACAAGATCCCCTACCTAGAAAGATCGACATTTTATCTTCTTGTTATAGCTTTGTTTTAGTCAGTTTTGATTTACTTGCAAGTGATTGAGGGCATCAAGATGATGCTCGTCTAGGAATTCAATCTCATTCAATTGAGATACTCGGTATTCCTCGTCAGTGATTAGATTCTGTAATGACATTCACAGTGATGGGAGTTCAGCCTCAATAGGAAAAATAGCTTCTGATCCATAGACTAGGGAGAAATGGGTTGCCCCTGTTGGCGTGTGGATACTGGTTTGATAAGCCCAGAGAGTGGGATTTAACTACAGATTCCAGTCATGACCAACTTCATTGACTATTTTCTTTAGGATTTTCAAGATGGTCTTATTTGTATCCTCAACTTGACCATTTCCCTAGGGATAATATGGGGTAGAGAATTAGTGTTGGATGTTGAATCTTTGACATAGCTCTTTTACATCTTGATTCTTGAAGGGTGTTCCAATGTTTGAGATAAGGGTGTGCGGAACACTATAATGAAAAATTAGGTAATTCAAGATAAACTTGGAAATTTTCTTCCCCATTATGTAGATCACAGGGATGGCTTCAACCCACTTGGTAAAGTACTCAGTGGCTATTATGATAAACTTGTGGCCTTGGAATGAGGTTGGAGTGATTTTTCCTATGAGGTCGAGTCCCCACAGTGAAAAAGGCCAAGGTGTAATCATTGGTTTTAATTCCTGAGCTAGAGCATGAATTAAATCTCCATGTTGTTGACATTAGACACATTTCTACACATACCGATGAGCTTCTCTTTCGATAGTTGGCTAGTAGTACCTCATCCTCAACAATGTCTTAGCTAAATTCATATCGCTAGAATGGGAACCAAATATGCCATCATGTACTTCTATTAAAATGGTTAAGGATTCATCTTGGTTAAGGCATCATAGTAATGTCCCTTTTATGCTTCAATGGTAAAGGGTATCACCTAGGATCATGAATCAAGATACCTTTTTGACAAAGGTCTTTTTAAAGTTGGAGGTGATATTAGGTGGGAGGGTTCTTCTACTAAGGTAGATAAATATGCCATGATACCATGGGGATCTAGGACCAAAAATGACACATGTGAATTTAGATTCAAGGATTTTGAAATTTGGTATGAGAAGTTGATCTACCAATAATTCACCTTCAAGAGCATTATTCGGTATATCTAATAGTGATTTGATTGTTGCCATAGAGTTTGTTGCTCAGTTGTTCATGCGAGGAATCTACTCAAAAGTTATATCTACAAAAAGATCTTTGAGATTATATACCATATTTTTGTAAGGAGCAATCTTGTCATCCTTAGTTTCATAGTCATCATTGACTTGGTTGATAACCAGTTGTGAGTCCCCATAGACTTTCATCTCTTGTATCTGCCATTGAACTGCTACCCTTAGAGTTGTGATTAGGGCTTCATACTCAACAATGTTGTTAGTATAGGAAAATGATAGCCTATATGACTTTGTAATGTAGTCACCTTGAGGGGTGATGAAAATAATTCTCACTCCTAATCCATGTTGGGTGAATGATCCATCAAAGTACATCTTCCATTGATCTATGAGATTAACTAGGAATATTGATTCATCAAGGAACTCAGATCAAAGGGTTCTTTACATAGATAGGTGCATCTACTAGCTAGTCTACAATTACTTGTCCTTTGATTGCCTTGCACTCCACATACTCTATGTAAAATTTAGTTAAGATCATCACCCATTTGGCCATTCACCTAGTGAGAGTTGCTTTAGATAATAGGTATTTCAATGGGTTGATCTTTGCAATAAGTTTGATTTAATGTGACATCATGTAGTTTATGAAATTTTGTGAAGCAAAAAATATTACTAGACATGCTTTTTCAATGGGTGAATAGTTCACTTCATATCCTACTAAGGTCTTCCTGATGTAATAGATAGATCTTTCCTTTCTATTTTCATCATGTTGTGCTAAAAGAGCTCCTAGTGTTGCTGAGATCGATGGCTTGTTTGGTATTGGTGGCATGAGCATTGGAGGTGTCAATAGATAGTCTTTAATTTATGTTGATTCCAAAAAATGACAAGGTAACAACCCTTTGTGGGAAACTCAGTTAAAGGGGGGACCTATTGTGCTAAACTGAGTAACCTCTGAATTTTGAAGAAGTAGGCTTCTTCTATAACTAGGGTTTTGAATGGGAAAAGGAAGCAAATATAAAAATAAAAGATCTAGCTAGGGCAATGCGCCAAGATTTAGATGTTAGGCATGATAGATCTATCTTGTAAATGTGATCTAAAGGCTCATTCAATAATCTACTATGTCCCAGAATGATAGAGAATAAAGATAGAAGTCTAAATGATTCACTCAATGACATAAAATAATATTCATAGACATTTACTAAAAAGAGGAGTCAAAAGACATGATCTAAACCAACTAACTTGCATTTAATTTATACAAGTTCTGCAAATGAAACATTTAGTACCATGATGGCATAGTAAAAATTTATCAAAAATCTTTAAGAAAACAAAAAGGCCAAACAATGGTACAGTTTGTAAATCTTTACAATGATCTAAAAGTGGTAAAGGCCTAGTTCTTTTACCAATTTTTCCTATCAAAATCTGAACTCTTGCTTTGAAAGAAGAAGCAATATTTTTAATGAAAACCCAACTCAGTGAGCTAATAATAGAAAAGATTCTCTAATCATGAGAAATGATGTATTAGCAATGATTTCCCCTTGTCGTTGCAACCGAAAAGATTTGAGCCATGAACGAAGACGCCTTAGAGCCAGATGCATCCATTGTGAATGATGGTAGTGGTCCTAGCAGACTAGAGTGTCAACATGTTCTATCCACTCATGGTGGAAGTTACAAAACATGGCAGCTAGTTTGAGGTTGTCACCTGCTTAATTATCCTTTGTGATGAAGCCCTTTGTAAGATCTTGTGGCAAGCAGTCAGGGTCGACGTTCATCCTTCCTCTTATGCGATAAAAATCTTGTGCTACAAAGACATGTGGAGGTCTTCAAGCACATTGTATTGAAGGTGAGGTCTACCAAGAAATATGTGTGGACTGATGCTATGTGGCAAGCGGTCGGGGCCTGAAAGAAGAGCGATGGAAAAATGCACTGAAGATTGCAAACTGCTGACACGTGGAAGCATGGTAGTGGCTTTTGAAAAGTGAGAGAAGGAAACTTTGCAAGGAGTGCTCAACTAATAAGTGGCAGCATTCACATAAATCCTTTGTGAGAGGAGCTCAATATTTCCTTTTTAAAGAAGGGTGTGGCTGGTACTTAGGAAAAATAAAATAACCCAAAGGGAGCTTGGGAATTTTATATTCATAGCTTTTGGTGACTTATTAGGGGTGTTTCGCTTGCAGAATGAGGAACCCAAAAAATCTTCTGGTTTATAGACCAAAGCCTAATCCATTGGGTGGCACGATCAGAGCTTAGAGAGGGCAGTCTATAGAGGCAACCATTCAACCTCAGATGGAGTCAATAGGTCACATAGACTTTCCTACGCTCCATTCAGATCGATCACTTCTTTGTAAGGTAATGTCGATGATATATCAACCCAAGACTCGAGTTGGAAAAGAAACTGTGCAATTGGATGAGTGACACTCTCAATACCTCCTGCAACAAGGGGCTAACTAAAACTATGAAAGGTAGACACATCTTGTTGCTTCTCCTTGATCTTTTCCACAATATGCTCCATTGTTGCAACTGATTCACCTTCAAACAATGAAGATGGTAAGCCCATCTGAGTTAGGTGAGAGAACCTAGCCCACATGCTATTCATGGTCTGATCTAATTTTGTTTCACACTCACTAGCATGAATGATAGTTGCATGGTAATGGATGAACTTGTTAGTTTTTTTAGTAGCGGCCTTTTGGTCTTCAATCCCTACACTTGCCAAGACTTATTTTGGTACCATATATAGGTTGTCCAATAATTTCCTGGCCTTTGGAACTCTCTCTATGATGGACTATGGAAATTGCTTGATGGCTTCACGAACCCCTCTGCCCAAGCCTATTGCCTCTGCCATAAATTAGAGCGTTAGTTGTAGAGTTAGGAAGAAAGCCTGCACTCTTTCCTAGTATGAAACATATAACTGCTGGGCTATTTGAAGAAAGTCTGATTGATCAACTGGAGGTAGGGAAAATCTCTTTAATAGGATAATCTCTTCATCCCTTTGCTTTATATCATGCTTGAGCTCTGTAACCTTTTGGTTTACCATGGTGATTTGTCTTTGTAGGCTCTGTGATTCTATGACCTAGCTAGCCTCAACTCATTCCTTGTTTGCTACTAGTCTTGATATTCCTGGTTCTTCTGTTGCTGCTCAGCGACCAAGTTAGGGTCAAGGGATTGAAAATTTTAAAGTTCCTCTAAGAGATTTGCTTGCTCCACTCCTTTTGTTGGGATAAGTTCTTAAATTTAGCATTGCTTGCTTTTTCCTTGGCCATCAAGACCTTGACTCTATCCTTTATGCTTTTCAACTCTTCTTCCCTTTTATTCAGCTAGCGACCAAACTTAAGAAAGTCAATGGTCACCACCCACTATGTTTCCTCCATGAGCTAGACCTTGTCTTAAGGTTTGGGTATGCTTAAATCAAGCCCCACGACATACATGTTATAGTCATCTGGATGCATTTCTTCTTGCGGCTTGCTGATAGTTGGGTACATCGTCGCAAAATGTAGTGACTACTGGGCCTCATTAAAAATAGTTTGTACCTTTGTCTTCACCGACCTCTTAGCATTTTTAGGCTTTTGCCTTTGGGCTCTCATTGCTCATGCCTACTTAGTTTTTTCAACTTTTGATAAGAATTCAGAGGGCGACTTGATGAGTCCACTAGTGAAAGGTGCACTAGGAGGAAGGGCAAAAGGAAATGAAAGTGTGGTGGTCCCGGGAGACTTTTTCTTTGGAACACTAACTATCTAAGGATAGAAAGGAGGGATACTCTAGTACTTGAACTGTAGACCAGTAGGAGGACTCGAAGGAAGCAGAGTCATGGTGGCTTCCATTTGTTGGGAAGAGTGGATTAGTTATGACATTGCGATGGCAGGAGATGTATTGATGAAGGTAGTAGAGGTAGAGTGTGAGACACTTTGGGATGTAGAATGGGCCAAGGAAAATGGTGTAAGGGTCTGTAAAGGAGTAAGGGAAAATTGGGTTGCATGAGAGAAATGTGTGAAACCCCACGCGACCATTGAAGTAGAGGCCAAAATGCCTTGGTCGGCACATGGAACGAGAGGTGTTGTGGACACAACAGGGGCAACTAAGGTTTTTGAAACAAGAGAATAGGGAGTGAAAGATACTTGCGGTGCAGATTATTATGATCCTTGGCTTATTTTTGGCTCTTCACTTGCCTTAGGGTCTTGTGAACACTCTCTAGAAGATGCCTTGATTTGCTACCACTTTACTGGTGGTGAGTCACCTACCACTATGGTTTCATATTGTTATGGTTGGGTTGCCTGAGTCCTCCTTGCAGTCCAAGTGTGAATTAATGAAGACCTCACACATGATATATTAACTTGTACATTAGAGGAGACCTTGCTAGGTTGTTTCAAGGATTTTGCCTTTTGCTGCACTAAGGCGTTCTATGCTTCTGTGTCTAGTTCCACTCCTTCATCTGACTGTGATTCAACCTCCTCTTAACTAGATTCTTTCTCATCACTCTTGTCAGAATCTGTATTCTCATTGTTCCACAAATTTTTGAACTTGTCATCCATCTCCTTGCTATCATAAGGGACCTTGGTGCACTGAGTCTCTTGACGATATATCCAGAAATCATTAACCTTTTCTTCCTTCTAGTTGTGGTTTTTAATGAGATTGTTGTAGAGAGTAGTCCCCATCTACTTGTTCTTCTCATACTGCCCAGCCGAGTAGTAGAATCCAAGCCAAGGAGGCCGAACACCTTCGATAGAGATATAAGGTAGGTCGACTATAAATTCATCCACATCCGACATCGGATTCTAAAACTTCTCCCAATAAGGTCAGGTGTAGTGTATTACTTTGACATATTTATTTGGAAAGTCATCATCAAGGTTGTAATTCCACTTATCACAAATCCATACCAACCCCAGATGAGCCAACTTTACTTGTAGTGAGTCGTGAACCTTCCTCTTGGCCATGATTACTGTCTTGAAGCTCATTGAGCAGTTGAAAAATCCCTTCTTCTTTGCTTTTCTACTACAAAAGGTGACGTTGATAATTGATACTTGGCAAAAAACTTCAAGCACCTATATCCGATCTGTAAGACATGTCAGGAGCTGAAAGGACTCTCCGATGAAGCTACACAATCGAACGAATGTGAAGTCTTCACCTAGAAACCAGTCACACCTTGGAGTGGAGTTATGCATGAACTCAGTTTGGTCTTAGTTGAACCATAAGACAGTGTTGTCTCCTCTCAAATCTTGCAAAATCAAATATAAGAAATAATCTAAAAATTCCTAATAATCAAATGTTACAGAGAGGAGGGGAGTCCACATGGAAACTGGCTTCCTCTTCTAGTTCTCATAAAAAATGGAGAGCCCTATATGCTTATGGAAGAAGTCAGGATTTTGATGTAAGAACATGTGATTGAGAAAATATGGGAACCTGAACCTCCATTGAAGTTGGTATTCTGCTATCTAGCTGAGCATCTATTGCATAAGAAATTCAGTGAAATCGTACTAGAAAAGAGAATGTTGCTTGTGTAATTGAAAACCCAAACCTAGTTGAAACTCCTAGACCTCTTTGTCTGTGTCCAAGCCACAAACAAATGCCATCACTAAGAAGGAGTCCTTCATATCATATTTGAAGACTTTATGCATCGTTGGGGTCTACAATGACCTTTTCTGAGCTTCTTTGCGTCTTTGAGTCTCTGCGTTATAAAAATTCATCATAAGGTCTCTGGTCCTCCAATAGTTCTCCCCTTTCGCTAGAGTGAATGGCTCCATTTGAGGCACTTTGGAGCTTCACTTCGAGATATTAAGCATATTCCAGATAGCTTCCTTGTAGATAATCACACTCACCTCTTGACCCTCAATGGTGTTGGTATTCGGGTTGAAGTATTTGATGGCCTCATTGACCAATTTAGGGCAATAGTGTACAGCTGGGACCATATATTGTGGAAGCCCACTACGCCAAAAATTTTGTGCCAAAGAATTTGGGTCGCTATTCCTTTTCATTCTTTCACAACCTACCTCCCTAAGTGTCTTAGGGTTCCTTGCAAGAATGGGGTCATGAATGTTATCCCATTCTTCTTTGACTCATTTCTTATCTTTGTGAGGGCTCTTCTTTTTTGCAACCCATGTATTCACCCACATTGGCTTTTCTAGTATTTCAGAAAAAGCATAAGAGACATCCCCGAAGATGTAGGTGGCTGGTGTTGCACACATGATATTGAATAAACTTTGGGCCCCTCCTTCTTGCTTCTCTACGTGAGAACTTTGAGTAGTTTCCATCCTTTGCAGACCTCTATATTCAACTCCTTTACTGCTAGATATGCCACACCTGGTTCTCTTAACAATTCTCTTCCTTTAAGTCCCTTTACATTCTCAAGAAGTTTTATGCTCTGTTTAGTATTTTGCATGTGACACTTAGTTTTTATTTTGATTTCCTACTTGCAATCGGTAGACAACAGTTGCCTTTTTGCATTTAATTCAGCATGTACTACTAGCTCCTCCATCCATGCAAAATGAATTATTTGCCTCTTTTGAAAAGACAAGAATTCATAATTACGTTACTGATAATGTCCCTTCAACATGATTTTTATGGGAAATTGAGTTGTTGGGTTCTCGCTTTTCATCTTCTCGCATGCCTTTACCATTAATATCCCTAAAAGTATAATTAAGTTGCTACCATAATGAGTACCTTAGAAATATTCACAATCAATCTTGGAGCTTGAAACGACTTGCATCATGACACCTAAGAACCTATCTGTATGAGCCATCACTTGAGTTTTCCACCAATTTTCACTAATTGATTACTGATCCTTAATCTTACATGCAAAAATTCGTACCTGCGGATGCAACTGGGTTGGAAGATCGAGCTGGCCTTTTGGTGGGATTTTCAAGTTAAACTTGATTATCACCATGCTTGGGATGTAGACTACCTCAGATATTTCTATAAAAGGAGTCTTAATATAGTAGTGGGATCACACTTAGCAATTAGCAATAGTAGCATTGGGCAATTAGATAGAATTATTGCTTAGGCAGTTGAGTAGGCTTTAAATTTGCATAGTTCTACACTTAGCTGTTTTGAGCAGCGGCTGACACAATGAATACTCCAATTAGGATAGTGTCCCACAAGTCTCAAATGGCTTTTCTGGGAGAGATCTCCAATAGGTGCCTCAAATATATGACCAAAAACAAACACTCACTCTCTATTGTAGCCATGAAATGGGTTTTGGGGAGGGATTTTATTGAGTATGACGATAAATATTGGGTGAACACCAATATATGCTCACATTTTGTTGCCTATTGCTCGACATTTATGCTCTTAAAGCCATGATTCTTTGCTTGACACTCCATAATTTTCCAAAGAGGTACCTCAAAGGCCTCGGTGAAGCAATGAGGAACATGGTGTATGGCCTAGACCTTCTAATTACGAGCGACTTGCAGAGGCATAGTGAAGAAGATGCGGTGGTACCATGGGTTCCATTCCTGAGCGGGTTCCAACTCCATTTGCTTGTTGAGCACCGTGAGAGAGTCACCTGTGCATGCCAATTTTTGTTGTGCTACTATAATGTAGTTCTATTCTATGACGTGGATTGGTATACTGACTTAAGGAACCTTGTGTTCCCTCTGCTGCTCCTTCTAGGTGTCGATGTTTCCGCTCTAGGTCCCATTGCTACTGGTGATAACCCTCCTGTTGCTCCTAATAATGTTCCTGTTGATGGAGAAAATTATCATGCTGATGAAGACAACACTCATGTTCCAGCAAGTTGAAGATTAAAACACCTTTTCCCCTTTTGTATATAACTACCTGAAAGAGGGCTTGTGTATACATATATATAAGGAAGCCACACATATAGTCATACTTTTGAGCACATGGCCAGAACCATTTTTTCAATGTTTCTATTAAAGTATATATATAACAAATATACTTGCTTATCTTAAACTCTTTGTCTTCATTCTTGTGCTCTCTGCAACGTTTATTGAATTCCTCGCATATGAACTTAATTTCTACAATATGAGTAGTATAGTCTTTATATGTTCTTGTAATAATGGATCTCATGAATTTTCTTTCTTCCCGTATCTATGAAAATGTTGAAAAGAACTGGCCGAAAAAACATGAAAGGGAAAAATAATTACATTAGTCACATATTTACACCTGTATGAAGTAATTGAAGCTTAATTGAACAAATTTAGGTGAATTCCATTAACCGGAATTCCCAGTGCTTCATGTTCTATGTTCTCTAATTAGAATGCATTTTTTTGTTTGAACTGAATTATTTTGAAAGGGCCTTCCCATAGTTTTTCAAAATTTCCATGTTGGCCACGCTTTGCAGCTCTTTCATTAAACTTTAGTACCAAGTCTCCACATTTTAGACCTTAGTCAAAAGCTTTCTTTTCGAACCACATCTTAACCACCTATTGGTGGTTAGTCATGGCTATTAGGGATTTCTCCCTTTTTTCCTATACCTCTACCAATTTTCCCAACCGAAATTCCATAGCTTTGTTCTCTTCAATCTCTAGAGACTTGAGTAGCTATAATGCAAGTATTTCTATAGAGATTGGTAACATCACCTCCTTCCCATATACTAGCTCGTATGGTGAAGTCTTCAAGGCTTGCTTAGTAGTTATGTGGTCTGTGCATAACATTATCCAGAGATTCTTATGCCATTCCTTCTCATGATTGGACCTGATCCTTTTAATGTGTCGGACCAAATTCTTGCTAGTTGACCCAGTCAGGACATTTCCTTATGGGTAGTAGTTTTAGGATGTTTTGAAGAATATGTCATGTTCTAATGTGAATAGACATACCTTGGAAACTAAGAAATCTTTAGCCTTGTCCGAGATGATAGTCTTCAGTGTGTCGAATCTTGTTATCAGCCCCTTGAGAAAATCCACAATTTCTGCCTCTGTCATGTTTTTCAGGGGCAGGGCTTCGGTCCACCTTGTGAAGTAGTATGTGGCTACGAGGATCCAATTGTGACTAGTGTTGGAGGTATGGTTGATCAGCCTGATGAAATCTATCCCCAATTGCAAAAATGGTTCATCTGCTACTATGTGAAAATGGTTCATCCACTACTACCACATAACCCTCCTCAACAAGAATCTCTCAATAATAAATTGGGTCCTCCCAATTAGGTACATCGATTGGAATAAATACGACATCTCTATATCATCCTCTTCCCATGCCTCACAACCAATGCAAGGTCACCATACAACTGCCTCAAGATCATCCAACATACGCCTCCAATACTTCAATTTTCCAAATCTATGCTAGACAACATGACCTATATAACCATGAACATAAGGTCTATCGAATGCTCGTTGTCTATCTGTAATGGGGCATGTGATTGCAATTTTCTCCCATGCCTAGTCCTACAACAATGTCACTCTGGCCGACAAACTACGCCCTCTAAGGTACACAACCTAGTATAAATCATGGTATAAATGGGCTAACATACACATTCCCTAGGCATATCTAGTACCCTACAGAATCATCTGCTCCAAGATCTGACCCATTTGATTGAAAGTCCCTTCGATGTATGGTCGAGACATAAGAAACCTTTGATGAAAATTGCAAGCATAGGAATCCACCATCTCCCTCCAAGGAATCTCATAACCACAAATCTTATCATCCTCAAAAACCCTATGCAAGGCATCAATACCTCCCTGCTCAGTATGATTGTACAAAACGAACTCTCCAACAATAGGAATCATCAATATATCGTACACATCCTCTGGAGTCACTGTCATCTCACTGGTAGGAAGGTGAAAGGTGTTATGCTCACTGTACGACCTCTCAACAAGGCCTGTCAAGAGTCCCCAATTAATCCTAATCTGGGGCATATATAATAAGGATGACAATCCACAATGAGGAATAACACCTATCTTAGGTTGTGTTAGTTGAGGTATTAAATCATATATCCTCGAAAACATCTCAAAAATTTGAAGATTCACCAATGGCTCCTATAATCATAAAGATTCATAAATCAGTTAACTTTTCAAAATCAATCAAAATTAGTCAGCCTATCAATCTAATCAGCTCTAGAGAGAATTTGATCATTTCTCATGAGAATCAATCTATCAATCAACCTTGCCTATCATGAGGTTAATTAATCAAACTATCAATCAACCTCACCTATCATGAGGTTAATCAATCGATATAGATATTTTTTTCCTCTAATCACAACAACAACAACGAAAAACCCAAGTTTTGGCAAAAGTATAGAAATGTTGGAAATAATGATGTTGTCATTGAAGTGAAAAATACAAAACCAAGATTCAATTTAATAATAGCTACAACTAAGACAACCCTAGACAACAATAGAGGCATCAATATAAATGAAAATCAAAACAACAATTCAAATAACGCTAGATCTAAATCATCACCATTCCAAAAGTCATCAAATCGAAGGAAATTCACGCCTTTAAGACAATCAGTGGAATCAACATTCAAGGAACTTATTGAAGTTAAACTTGTAGCATCAAAAGAAGCATGAAATTGGGATCTTCAAGTGAAAGCATTTTGGTGGAATGACACACATTATTGTGACTATCATAACAATAAAGGTCACAAAATGAATGATTGTTGGCAATAAAAATATTTGATCCAAGATCTGATTGAAAGGAAGAAAATATTTGTTGAAGGACCACAGACAAAACAATGATCATGGAGCTTTCAAAATCCTTGACCCAATTATGACAAAGGTGAACCATCCTCTTCAAATAGTAAAGAAATAATTGTAAATTATGTTTATGAAACCATTATTCTCAATGTCAAGGTACTTGAAGATCAAACAAGCAACACTCAAATCAATGATAAACGTGACCTTGTTGATGCTGAAAATCAAATAAATGAAATTGTTGTTGTTGATAATTGTATTAAAGACATGATTGTAGCTGATTATCAAACTCATAAGGAAAAAATTTATGACAGCAATAGCACCATTACATCTGATCATCAAACCACAAACATAGCTACAAGTGAAAATCAGATTAATAAAAATCAGAGAAAATCCAGAATATCAAATGGTCAACGTGACAACAAGGGGACAGGCTAAAGTAACACTGAAATGAGTTGCAAATAAATCATCTGATGCTCCTTTTTTCATCAAAACAATTGTTTCCCCTACTAATCAATACAACATAATTGATCAATTGAATAAAATACCAATGCAAATATCAATATTAGAACTCTTGAAAATATGTCCAACAAACAAGGAGATTCTAGAAAAATATCTTGTTGCCACAACAGTAACTAATAATCTGGAATTTGACCAATTCTAGGCTATGGTGGGACACTTAACTACTCTTCACTTCCTATCCTTTTCTAAGCATGATGATGTATCACTAAACCATCCACACAATATTTCCTTTCACATTGAGGTTCTCATTCACAAACACTGAGTAAAGTGTGTTCTTATAGATGGTGGAGCTGGTTTAAATATTTGTACTTTAAAACTAATCCGTGCACTAGGATATTTTGATAATTCTATTGATCCAAGAAGGAAAATCACAATAAAAGCATATGATGATGAAGAGAGATCTTCCAACGGATTGATTGTTCTACCTATCCAAGTGGGACCAGTTGTGAAAGACATAATCTACCAAGTGTTCGATAAATATGTGACATATAATATACTTTTGGGATGTCCATGGATTCATGAGATGCAAGCCATGTCATCCACCTATCATCAATGTTTGAAGTTTCCAGTCAATGGACAATAAATAACCATATCAACTGATTCAAATAATCCCTAACAATGTAACATGCTTAAGGCAGCTCAAGATGCTTTTATTCCTCATAACAAGGAAGCTAACACTCCAAATTCATCAAACAAGAAGAAGCAATCAAATATTGTCTCAAAATGGGTTGAAAAGAAGGACCAATCAAAAGACAAAGGTATTGTTGATTCTACTACAGCAAATAATGAAAATTCTTTATCAAAGCAATTCAATGGAAAGATCCAGTTAAAAAACAAAGGCATGGGGGAGTATTCCATTCAACAATCTTTATGTCTTTCACAATTATTTCCTTCACCAAGAACTTATGGAAAACCATCAACATCAATGCAACAATCATCACAACCTACTATATTTCTTGATGGTAAATTTGTAAAGGCTAGCACTTTGATTGACGAATCAGAAGATAAGGTTGTTCTAAATTGGCTCTACAAAGATGAGGAAGCATCTACATCAGCAAACCCTCATATACAAATGGATAAATATGGAAAAGGAAAGACAATCCTAGAGAAGATTGGGTATAAATGACAAGGACCTATTGATAAAAGGAAGGATGGCATCATAGAACCTATTCAACCTCTCACACTTCAAGCCAAAGACAAAACTGGATTAGGATATATAAAAAAGAAAAAGAAGAAGCAACCAAGAAAGTTGTTGAATGAATCCTACAATTGCAAGCAAGTGATTCATATGAGACAGACTCTAATGAGTATGAGTGGGATTCACTATCTGATGTATCCTTTGAAGACAAACAAATGGATGTAATACAAAGGTATACACCTACACATGAGGAGGGACAAAGCTTAGGGACTAGACCCCTTGTGTTTGGATCACATAATAGCGATGACTCAAGCGACGATGAATAGAATTCAAGCAAGATAGACTTGGACAAGAGTACCATCATAAATCTTGACACCCCTACCGAAATTTGACAATATTTCTATTCGTACATTCACTACTACTGACCTTCATCAATCCAACGATCTATTATCCTTACTACACACCGAGCTTATTGACTTGGACCAAATTGAGCCTGCTAATGTTCCTACCTTTGTGAATGATGATGCCATTGTTAAGTTTCTTTGTTCCAACAACCTTGACACAAGTTCTATCCATAAAAATCATAACGAAGCTTCGAGTCTGGGGGTGTCAAATCTTCCAACTACAAAAATGAAAATAAAAACAAAGGATCTAATGGTGAAAACTAATTAATGACAGTGTTAGATCTAGAAAAATTAAAAATAAAGAGTGCATCTGATAGTGAAAACCTCACTAGGGCGGTGAAAGATGGGGGATTTGACACTCTTCCCAAATATTATCATGAGAGATCATCAGTGTTGGTTGATCCAGCTTAGTCCATCAATGTGGGAATGAAAGACAAAGTAAATACATTACATCTGGCAACATCAATGACTAAATAGGAAAAGCCATCATTCACTAAGTTCTTTAAAGAATGGAAAATTAACCTTGCTTGGTCTTACTCTGATATGCCAGGCTTAGATCCAAATCTCTTAATGCATCACCTATCTCTACCTACTGGGGTGAAAATTATCAAGAAAAAGCTAAGAAAAATGCATCCACATATCGCCCTTTTGGTGAAGGCAGAACTCAAGAAATTGTTAGATGTTGGTTTCATTCATCCAATTGATTATGCTGAATGGATATCAAATATTGTACTTGTTTCTAAACTAGACAACAATATCAGGATATCCACCGACTTCGGGGATCTCAAAAAGGCATGTCCAAAGGATGACTTTCCCTTACCAAACATTGACATTATTGTGGAATTGATAGTTGGGCATGCCATGTTATCACTTATGGACGGCTTCTTGGGTTATAATCAAATCAAGATAGCACCAAAGGATCAAGAGAAGACTACATTCACCTATCCATGGGGAACATTTTGTTGGAATGTAATGCCTTTTCGGTTGAAAAATGTAGGGGCTACATATCAAAGAGTGATGATCACCATCTTCCACGACATGATGCATAATTTTATGGAGGAATACGTGGATGATCTATTGGTAAAATTATATACTAGAGAAGGACATCTTTAGATCCTAGACAAAATATTCACTTGTCTAGAAATGTTTAACGTTAGATTAAATCCCAATAAATGTGTGTTTGGTGTAACATCGGTAAAAATTCTAGGATACATTGTTTTAGAGAAAGGTATTGAAGTAGATCCTGCCAAAGTCAAAGATATTATGGAGATGCCACCACCTAGAAACATCAGTTAGCTATGTTCTCTACAGGGAAGCTTTTAGTCAATCTGAAGGTTCATTTCTCAACTAGCAGACAAGAGTCATCCGTTCAATCACTTTTTACATAAGAATGTCTCTTTCAAATGTGATGATAAATGTAACTCTACTTTCAATCAACTAAAAAAATATTTGATGTCTACACCCATACTGGTGCCACCTATGGAAGGAAAGCCATTACTTCTTTATATAGAAACAACGAAGATTTCATTAGGCATTCTATTGGCACAAGAGGATTGTGCAGGAAAGGAACAAGCTATTTACTATATCAGTAGAACTTTGAATGGTTATGAAATCAACTACACTTTCATTGAGAAAGCTTGTTTGGTGGTAGTGTTTGCTACTCAAAATCTATGCCATTATATGTTAACCCACATAGTTAAACTCAAAGCAAAAATCGATCCACTAGAATACTTGCTCAACAAAGTTACTTTAACAAGGAGGCTAGCCAAATGGGTTATGATATTCAATGAGTTTGATATTTAATATGTAGATTTCAAAGCCATTAAGGGACAAGTAATAGTTGATCAATTTGTTGAAGCACTTGTAGAGGATAATCATCCAATGAGCATTGAATTTCCTAATGCAGATGTTCTCACCATCACACCACAACAATGGATGCTATATTTTGATGGTTCATACACACAACATGGATCAGGTGCTAGGATATTATTTGTCACACCTCCAGGACACACCATTCCAAAGTCTTATAGACTCAATTTTCCTTTTACTAATAATGTAGCTTAATATGAGGCATTAATCATTGGCATCAAAGTATAAATAGAATGGAATATCACAGAGCTACAGGTCTATGGAGATTCACAACTGGTCATTAATTAGGTAAATGATGATTATCAAACAAGGAATGACATGTTGCTACAATATAAGAAAATGATGGATGATTTAAAAAAATACTTTTTCCTGATTAAATTTGAACAAATACCAAGGGCAGATAACAAAGTTGTTGATTTTATGGCTACAATAGCTTCTCTCTTACAGATACCAGAAAGTCGAAGATTTTATGAGTTTATGGTGGAACAAGTGTCTGACCCTACCCATGACAATCCTGAATCCCAAGTAATATGCAATATCATTGACCCTAAAACCTCCATCTATGGGAAGATTTATACTTACTTAAAAGACAATACCCTCCCTCCTGATTTTTCCTGAAACCTAAAATGAAATTTCTTTCGCCAAGCTACACAATAGACCTTGATTTCCAACATACTTTACTATCGAGGTCTTGATTGTACTCTCCTAAGATATCTAGAATGTAATGAATCTGAGTTAACCTTCCATGAGATTCATGAAGGTATCTGTGGGACTCACTTGAGTGGTTTAACTCTAGTGAAGAAACTCCTCTATTTAGGGTATTACTGGACGAACATGGAGAAGGAGTCTTATCAGTATGCAAATAAATTCCAAATATGTCAAATGCATGGCAATCTTATACATGCACCGGCACAGGAACTACAACCTTTCACAACAACATATCCTATTTGTCTGTGGAGACTAGATCTGGTAGGTGAAATCCACTCGTCTTCATCAAATGGACATAAGTTTATCATTACAACCACAGAGTACTTTACAAAGTGGATTGAAGCGGTACCCCTAACCATAGTCACAAGAAAATAAATCTCATCTTTTATCTTAAGTTACATTATCTGTCGGTATGGTATTCCTTAGTCCATCATCACCGAAAATGGTAGACCTTTTAAGAATAAAGTTGTCCAAGAATTGTGTGAGCAGTTCCATATCTAGTAGCACTTTTCAACACCGTACTATCCTTAGGGAAATGTCCAAGAAAAGGCTTCAAACAAAACTATTCTAAAAATCTTGAAGAAAATAGTCAATGATGTTGGATGAGATGGCATGTACAGCTGAATCCTACTTTATAGGCATATCAAACTAGTATCATAACACCTACAAGAGCTACACCATATGCTTTGGTATATGGATTAGAGGCTATTTTACCTATTGAGGTAGAAATACCATCACTTCATGTCTCGCTAAAAGGAATCACATTGGATGAGGATTATCGAGTGTCTTGACTTCAGGAGCTGGAACTATTAGATGAGCGACATCAATAAGTGGTGGATCATTTGAAAGCATGCCAATAGAGGATGTCTAGAAGCTACAATCATAAAGTCAAATCAAGGAAATTTTAGGTAGATGACTTGGTTTTAAAATAAAACCCTCGCAATCAACAAGATCATGAGAAGAAGGGAAAATTTGAACCAAATTGGCTAGGTCCCTTCATTATCATATCAATCTATGGATCAGGAGCTTACAAATTGTCAACACCTAAAGGGGATATCTTCGATGAACCTATCAACAACATCCACCTCAGAAATTTTTATACTTGAAATATCTAGTGTACGGTGAAAGTTTTGAAATATACAAAAAAATATCAAAAAAATCAAAAAAATTAAGAAAAATACAAAAAAATGAAAACAAAATAAATCGTTGCCTTGATGAAAACTAGGAAAATAGGTGCCTTGGTAACACCAAAAAAAAATTCTAAAATCAAAAAAGTGCAACAAAAACTAGTGAAAACCTGGCAACAAGCGCTAATTATGATAGACCAGTTGTTCCATCTATTTGAGCACATCTTAAATGGTCGTCTTTGCCATCACTCAGCTTATCATTGATAATATCATGTACATTCCTAGCAGTGCAGTTTTGTCTCACCCTAGCCTAGCGAAAATATCCTAAACTCATTGGGGGTAGTAAACTAAGGACTTCAACAAACAAACAAAACAGTAGTATGACAATGCAACAAACACATTAATCATAGGGAACATAGCATCAAACAATCAAGAAAGCATTAGAAGATCAAACTATCCAATCCAACAACTTGAATCAATCAATCACATCAAATCTAAATGGATGATATTCTTTTGAATCATGATTTTGCTGCTCTAGCTTGAGTGTTGGAATGTTGTTCTTTCAATTTTGTTATCATATCTTTGGAGCAACTCGATGATGTATTGAACTAGAGATGCAAGGAACAAGTATCATTTGTCTTGTCTATTGTCTTTGAATTGATCATTATTCTTATGTGAATTGTCTCAAGATGTGCTCTACCAAGTATCACTGATGATATTTTGGACTTTGCATAGGAAAATGATTGATTCTTGTATGTTTTACATAGGAAATGCTCAGTTCATCTCGGTTTAATTATACCTCGATGCTTTTGTTAACTTGCAATATCAAACATCATGAAATGCTCAGGTCATCATGGTCTATCTTATACCATTTATGCTTGTACTCACTTTCAACATTTCCAAGGCTCAATGATGATAAAGAGCATGCTATATAGATTGTTAAAGATGACAACTTTTGTATAAATAGATTTGCATACATAACTTAGATTGCATTCATATTAGCTTTGCATCTGCAAAATGGATTGTTTCCAGGTTGGAAAATATTTTCAAAGACAATGTATATCGATCATTTAAAGGATTGAGTATACTTGACATAGACAAAAATATAACATTCTAATGAAGTTGCATTATCATATTAGCATTCATCTATACATCACATCATCTATTCTACATCAGAAACACCAAAAAAAAATCATGCATGAAAGGTGCATTATCAATAACACTATCATATCATACATTTATCAATGCATTAGATCATATATATTTGCATCAGATAATACAAAAACAAATTTTAATAACACATCAATTTGCATTATCAAATCAATCATTCATTTATACATTTCATCACATATTTGCATTCTTAGACCATACATTTATCCATACATCACATCATATATACTTACATTAGAAAATATCAAAACAAGTTGCATTACATATCATTTTCATCATCATAAATGTATCTCATATCACATTCACATCATACATATAGCATATATAATCACTATCCAACCATCACATTTCATTCTCATTATCATTCAACTCATGGCATCCATACATAAAAAATTCATCAAAGCATATTCATAACAAAATCTTCATATAAACATCACATGGCATATAGAATATAAAGGCATATAAAGTAGACAACAATCATGAAATTAAATAGAATGCATAATAGATCATGAATTCGTCGCATATCATATAAATCTCAAAAATCATAATGTCAAGTATACAATAAATTCTAAATAAAGGTTGAGAGATACAATAACAACATGGCAATAGGTCAAAATCTAAGTGTACATCATCAAACACATCAAGTAATATCATGGAGCTATGAGGTGCTCCCCCCAAGACTCGTTGGTCTCGCGAGACCTCCTACACATGAAGTACCTACACCGGGTGCACTTGTACCTGGATCTCTACGTGGAGGCTATACCACACCCATATTAGTGGTCCGAGAGTGACTACAAGCTGATTTAGATGTGGCATAACTAACTATCTGCTCTATTAGAACAACCTCATGATATCAGCCATGATAATACTCAGCCTCTCAAGAAACTATGGTAACCTTTGCCTTCATCATACCCATAGTGGTCCCCTCAACCATTCTTTGCAACCTATCAGATAGAGCCACTGCCTACTCACCAGCCTGTCTAGATGCATCTCTCTCAACTATCAATGTGGCCACCTGAGCCTATGCCTGTGCTAATAAGGCCTGCACCAGTGCTAGCAGCCCCTAAAGAGTCTGCACTTGTACTTGCAAAGCAATAATCTATGTCTACTATTTTTGTGAGGGTAGCACAATCTGTACACACTGTTGAGCCGCAACCACCAAATATATCCTCCATCGAGGCACTGTGACATCACTAACAACAAAATCTACTTTGCCACCACCTCTACCACCACCCCTACCATCACCACCCCCATCTCCATTCTCATTGTCATCATCATCATCACTACCAACCATATCCTCCTCTACCATCTCCCCCTCTACCATCTCCTCCTCTACCATCTCCTCCTCCCCACCTCCATCCCTCCTCCTCCACCTCCGACCATGCATGACTGCTCTCTCATGCTCATCCAATAATGGCACTGCCTCATTTGGGCTGGATATCCATGGGAATGGATGTAGAAATAGGTATTGCACATACTCCTTAGAAATCCCTTCCTCAACTACCTTTAGATGATAATCCAAGATGACTGGCTACAACCCCTGATACTCCTCAACTACTACATCATAGGACAGGGTGGGCCCCCACTCTAAAGAATCCATCTACCGCTGAGCATAGTGAGCAACACCCTATGGCATACCCTACAATTTTCCACACTACCACATAACCCTCCTCAACAAGAATCTCTCAATAATAAACTGGGTCCTCCTGATCAGCTACATCGACTGGCATAAATACAACATCTTTGTATCATCCTCTGCCCATGCCTCACAACCAACTTAAGGTCGCCATACAATTGCCTTGAGATCATCCAACATATGCCTCCAATAATCCAACTTTCCTAGCCTATGCTGGACAATTGGACCTATATAACCATGAACATAAGGTCTCCTAATTGGCCGCTATCTATCTGCAATGGGGTACATGATGGTAATATGCTCCCATGCCTAGACTTGAAACAAGGTCACTCCAGCTGATAAACTGCACCCTCTAAGGTGCACAACCTAGTGTAAATCATGGTATAAGTGGACTAGCATACACATGCCCCAAGCATATCTAGTACCCTACAAAATCTTCTGCTCCAAGATGTGACCCCATCTAACTAGAAGTCCCTTCGACCTACAGTTGGGACATAAGAAACCTCTGATGAAACCTGCAAGCATGGATGAAAGAGTAGCATAGGCATCCACAATCTCCCTCCAAGGAATCTCATAACCACAAATCCTATCCTCCTCAAAAACCCTACGCAAGGCATCAGTAACTCCCTGCTCAGACGTATGATCATACAAAACCAGTTCTCCAACAAATAGGAATCCTCAATATACCGTACACATCCTCTGGAGTCACTGTCATCTCATTGGTAGGAAGGTGAAAGGTGTTATGCTCACTGTGCCACCTCTTAGCAAGGGCTATCAAGAGTCCCCGATTAATCCTAATCTGGGGCATATATAATAAGGAGGAAAAACTGTAAAGAGAAATAACACCTATCTAAGGCTGTGTTAGTTGAGGTATCAAATCATATGTCCTTAGAAATTGCTCATGAATCTGAAGATTCACCAATGGCTCCTATAATAAAAAAGATTCATAAATCAATTAACTTTTCAAAATCAATCGAAATTAGTCAGCCTATCAATCTAATAAACTTTG
This sequence comes from Sequoiadendron giganteum, assembly GCA_007115665.2. Lineage (NCBI taxonomy): Eukaryota > Viridiplantae > Streptophyta > Pinopsida > Cupressales > Cupressaceae > Sequoiadendron > Sequoiadendron giganteum. The sequence continues at coordinate 244,505,288 of CM021105.1, read as the reverse complement.
GTGAGAATTTGATAATTTCTCATGAGCATCAATCTATCAATCAACCTTGCCTATCATGAGGTTAATCAATCAAGTTATCAATCAACCTCACCTATCATGAGGTTAATCAATCAAATCATAATTGATCCTCGCCTATCATGAGGTCAATTATCATCAATCAAACATTGAATATCACTTATCATGAGATCAATAATCATCTAGATCTATCAGGATCAACAATCAAAATCAAATCAGAGGCTGGCAAGACCAAAAAACATCAAAATCAAGGAGTTAACTAACAATTTCATTATTCTAACTTGTATGCGCTAAAACAAACTATCAATGCGTCATTTCAGTCCATCATTGCACTAAAATAGGAATTAAATGTGCCAAATCAGTGAATGCGCCATTTCAGTCCAGCATTGTGCTAGAACAAGTAATCAATGTGCAAAATCAATAAAGGCATTATTCAAGCCTATCATTGCGCTAATCTAATCTACCAAAGTGTTAATTCAACCTATGTACTAAAATATTATTTAGATGCTCTAAATGCCTACTCCTACGTGCGCAATCAGCGAATGCACTATAACAACTATCTAATGTGCTACATCATAATTTCAAAGAGCTAAAACATGGAAAACCAAAACAAAACATAAAAATGGAGGGAAAATCAAATTTCATGAATTACGAGGAGGTTATCAAGGTACATACCAAAGGTCCATATGCTGTTGGGCGGTTATGTCATTGCACACGCTTGAATTGATGAGTGTGGTAGGGAATCACCATCTTGCTCCAACCACACAATTTGCTCAATCACTATCAAATTCAAAATCCAATGCACAAATGAACTTCTAAAAAAAATTTTTAACCTTTTAAAGGTTAATTAAGTGGGATTTTAGGGCATTGATTTATTTTATTTACCAAGAGGGCTTAATTCATTATTTCATCAATAGGGCAACTTCAACAACATTTTTCGAGAGATTAATCGCTTCATTATCAAATCATCATCAACTCATCATAAACTCATAAAAATTGGAAAATTTCAAAAAAATCATTGATTCATCTCCCGAGGGGGCATACATAAGTTATCATTTAAAAATCAGTGTTTGGGGCATGTCAGAAATTTTTTCTCAACACTACTAGCAAAATTGATTCTTTGAAGCAATATGTAAACACATCACTTCAAAGAGGGGGAAAATGTATACACCTAAAAATGGTCTGGATAAATTTGATTAATTAAATACAATTATTTGATTAATTAACCTTTAAATTCATCTATTAATAAATAAATAGAAATATTTATTTATGTAATTCACATTCCATTTTCTTTTATTAAATAAACAAATCCAATAGTTTGTTTTTATTTAATTATCAAATTCTTCTATCTTAATTAAATAAACAAATTCAACAGTTTGTTTTATTTAAATATCCAATTCTTCTATCTTAATTAAATAAACTAAAATCACATAGTTTGTTTAAATTATCATCTCCCTTTTATTAAATAAACAAATTTTAAATGTTTTATTTAATAATATATCTTCCCTCCAAAACTGAATAAATCAAATATTCAATTGAGCACATGTCTACAACTGTTCTCTCAAGAAAGTTGAAAGCTTCAAGTTGTATTCAATTGTGCTTTTCCATTTAAGCACATGTCTACAACTTTTCTTTCAATAAAGTTGAAAGCTTTAACTTGCATTCAATTTCATTTTACCTTTCCAACCAATTTTGAAACAAACTTTTACAGTTGGAAATAGTTGGCTTCATGGATCCACAATTTCTTCCTAATCACTTGCCACAATGTTTTGCTAGGGAATGAAATTTCCCCTTCTTCCTCACCAAATTCTTCATCTTCTACCATTGATTTATCCAGATCAAATCCGAACCATTGCTTGTTGCCACATCAAGAATTGTAGAGCATTTAGCATACAACATTTAGCAATTATCAAATAGAAGCATTTTAGCAATCATATTAGATTATAATCATGTTACAACATATCATATTAGTTGCATCTTAGTTTACTATATCAACATCACAACATCATAGCTTCCATTATCAATATCACATCTTCCATCATCATTCATTTTATCAAAGCATCTCACTTAGATCATCATTCTCATTCTAGATTGTCATTTGTCATGCCCAAAATTTTGTTCAAAATTCAAAAAAAACCTAACTATTTTTTTTTTTAACCAATGCTATAATATAGAAGTAAAAGCCAATTATACATATATACATATTATACGTAGGTAATAAGGGAAATTAAGATTATAGTATAATTGCACCTTAAAAATTTTAATTCCTAGCAACGATACAAAAAGTAACATTTCTTATAACCTTAATATTAATATTATGGTTAAAATCAATGAGATGGCCTAGAGAGTATTTAACTACAATGAATATGTCATGCTCACATTTTCACTAGAGAAACCCCAACCCTTTTTTTAAAAAAAACACACAATTTAAACTACCACCACCTACAAATCATGTTATGAGATGGACACCTCCAATAAGTTACTTCCTAATCAAACACCGATGCTATCTTTGCCAATGATAAAAAAATTGCATTCAATCTATATCTCTTCTCTTAAGTAGCAACATTGGGAAAACCAATTAATTCTAATTTTCAATAACATTTATATTTACCACTTAATTAATAGTTTCTAATAATATTTTTTTTCCATAATAATAATACCATTATTTTAATTATTTTTTATTATTTACATACATATATGATATTTATTTTGTTTAATTATTTAAATATATATACTCACTCTTTAAAGATAAGTTTAAAAATATTATAAGATTAGGAATTAACATATGCAAATGGATTTATATATTAATTCTTTTACATATTACACACTATTAATTTCCTTTAAGAGGGAGAGGGGAAGACCTCAAGTAAAGAGAAGATTTTTTTTTTCATTATTTTGTTCTTTTTAAAGAAACTCCACGAACACTAATCTTTATCCTCATATGATTCATTGTTTAATTCATTAGAATCTTCTTTTTAGAGTGTGGGGATATATCCCCTCTAATGAAGTTTTCATTATCACGTGAAACAAGATTTTAAGGTTAGAGTTATAATTAATAATTTTAGAGATATAATTGAAATGATTAATATTACAATCTTAATTTTATAATTATTAATTAATATTATAATTTTAATCTTAATTCTTCTTACTATAATTCAAGAATCATTAGAATTATGGTTACAATCAAGGTTATGGTGAAGGTTAAAGTTATAACTAGAATTATGGTAAAAAGTAGAGCTAGAATTACAGTTATAAATATAATTAGTGTTAGGGGTAAAGTTAAGTTTACAATTTAATTAGAGTAAAGTTGTTATGTGAGCATTATTTTCACAAACATTTTTTAGCAATTTTTTAAGGCAACTTTGTTGCCATGATCCATTTATTAAGTGTGTTTAAGATTGTTGTGCAGCTATTTTTTCACCTATTAGCATTGGTCCCGGTGATCAACCTGGTATGGCCAGATCTTTACTTTGTTTACCATTCCCATCATCTTTTGAAATCTTTCTTCTTTAAGAGTTCTTTGGAGTCTTGGACATTAATTGGAATTCTTTTGCTTTCTACTAAGTGAAGTTCCTAATTACAATAATGTTGGTAGCTATGGTAGAGCATTCTAGTAGTATATGGGAAGCACTAGGAAAGTTTTAGTATGTGCAAGAAAATTTGGCATGGTAGGAGAGGTTGATAAGAGTCTTATGTATAGAAATGTGGCTTTCCCGCCATTCTTTCAAGTTTTAACTGATATACGCAGTTGAGTATAACTAACACATACTTTTAATATAGAATATGATAAAAAAAATTGTGGAACCTGGGATCTTTTGCTTCTAAGAATACAACTTATAAGTTCTTTATCTTAAAAATTCAATAAGTGCATCCTATACACATAGAAGGTCCTAGGATTCCATTAAAAGAAAATTGAAGTACACCTGAGAGGTCTTCGGTTTGAATTCCTTTTTAAAATTTTAAAATTTTAAAGTGTTCCAGAGTTTTGTGAGAGGTCTTCAGTTCAAATTCTTTTTTAAAATTTTAAGGTGTTCCAGAGTTTTGTGTTCTTTTTTTCTTTGTAACTTGTGTCTTTTCAAAACTTGTTTGAACTAAACAAGTAAAAACAAAGCTTAAGGGCCACCAAAATAAAATTACAAGCTTAGTGTTTTCACATTCATTGAATGTGTTGGTATCCTTTGGGGCTGATGCCCAGGTATGCCTTTTTTTTCTAGATCAATTGCCATCCCATTTGTATATTCATATTCTTATAGATTCTTATTAATAAATGTTTGGCCAATATTTTGGCAACTATGTGTCTGGAGCACAGATAGATGGGAGAAGCGAAAATCAAAATTTATACAAGTACAACCAAGAAGATCATCACCACCTGTTGGGGATACAAGAGTAGAGTTCCATAATGATCAAGTTCACTTGTTGGTTGTTCACGAGAGCTAGCTTGCTATATATGATGCTTCTAAGCTGGACCGTTTACATTGTGTAAGACCTTCTCAGCAATTGGGAATTCAAATTTAGCAAGTGATTATGATGTTAGCTACCTTTTGTATATGACCATATGATTGATATCACATTTTATTGCATTGCAGTGGATACCTCGTGACTCTCTATCTACTCCCATTTCAAATGCAATACATTCATGTGACAGCCTCCTAGTATTTGCAAGCTTCTGTGATGGTGCAGTAGGAGTATTTGATGTAGAGAGCTTGAGGCCACGTTGTCGTATTGCACCTTCTGCATATTTACCTTCAAGCATGAATAGGTAAATTGGCTCAGGGAGACAAAATTAAGTGATGGAGGGAATCAAGCATTTTATGGTTTAACGTATTCTTGACTATTTGTGTAGTGTCTATCCTATAGTAATTGCATCACATCCATTTGAACCAAATCAATTTGCTCTTGGAATGACTGATGGAGGAGTTCATGTTGTTGAACCTTCAGAATCAGAAGGGAAGTGGGGTGTGGGACCTCCTCCAGATAATGGTACTGTTGGATTAAATCCTACATTAAGCAATCAAGGTTCAGAACCAGCTACAAGGTAGTTCATTGTATTAGAACACACAATACATGGTGCCTTGCTCTACTTTGCTATGTTTACCACTTGCCTATTTGCAACTCCACTATTGATATCGACAGTCTCTTGGAATCACCGTGCCTATGGTGTAGTTCCATTTTTTGGAGGCAGTTTCTGTCAAAATTGTAATTTTGCAAGTTGTTAAGCAGTTGAGATAGAGCCAAACCAACTATAAATCTTTTATAAATGTTATGTAAATGAGTTGTTAGGTAGATTGGTTAATCCTATTAATTTGAGGTTGTGTAAAAATTGAAAGTCTCCCATAGTAGATTAACTATGCATGTTCTATTCTGAGGGTTTCTGCATATTCATTTGCATAAATCCATTTTCTTTGTACCACGAGTCTTTGTCATAGTCATTTGTAGAAAAATGTTTTAGATAGAAGCTACGTCAGTCTACTAAATGAGTATAATATTTTCTCAACTGAATCACAATTTTTGAGATGAAGTTCAGATTGCCTGGTGGACTACAGAAGTTCAAAATATTTAATAGTGAAATTAAAATTTTCAGCATTAGTGCAATAGTTTGTTTTGAATTTCATGATTGTTTTACATGAGCACAATGATTAAATTTGAATATAGATGCTTAACATTTTGATTGACATGCATTATGGTGTTGATTTTTTGTATGCAAATAAGTTATTTGTTTTTAATGTAATATTCTGAAATGTTGGAATCTCATTTTGGGCTTTAGTTAAACTGGAAAACAGAGTAAATTTCATGCTACTTATTATATGTGATATTGATTTCTAGAATTGAAACATAATTCCTTGAGTTTGAACAGTGCACAAAGGAATTTTTTTAGATCAATTATTATTGTTTTTGCTTTGAAAAAACTAAAAAGGACATTGCATGACATATAGAATTATTTATAACTATAACTATTATTTATTTATTTGTTTTATCAACATTGTTGCTAAAAGTTATCAAATAGAACTAATTAAAACATAACTATTCTATAACTTTTTGGCAGGAACTTCGCTGCCCTGCATCTCTTGTTAATATTGGCATTACTACTTACCTTTGGATTAATTTCTCTTTTCTAACCACTGTTATTTTATTAAATTATATATCAATTTACCATTCAATAGTGAAAACGTAGTCTAATAGTACCCACAACATTTATGTTATTACATTCTTTCAACATATATAGTGAATAGAAATTTGCAATATACTTTACACATACCAATGTAATCTGTATTATATAGTCAAAGTATTTTATTATAATCACATAAATTTATAATAAACCAATAACAACATAATACATTATTTCATGTTTAAGCCACACTGTTCGTAACTTAGATAGGATGAAATTTATTTATTTTATTTTATTTTATTAGATTAAAAGCTAAACTGCCAATTTAACTCATTGACTGTGTTAATTTTATAATTGTATGAAACTGTTAAGTTGAGTGGTTGTCGGATCTACATAGTTCAACATTGCAGCAATATATACACATTGAAAAACACTATTATCATTGATTTTTAAAATAAATGAATGATACCACAATATTATACAAATATTTCACTTTAATATTATTAATTTTCGTATATCAACTTTATTGACTTTTTTTTTCCTGGTAAGTTTTACCATCACTTTCCCCCTTACATCCATAATTGTAGTTTGCTTCAGCTCACACCTAACCCAAATTAATTCCTGAGTTTGACTGGTAACTCCCCTATTTCTTTCTGACATGCCACCGACCGGCCAAATTTTAAATCTAATTTATTCGAAAGGATGGACATCATTCTATGCAGGAACACCACTTTTACTACTATAGCCCAACATTAATTGTAGCCTTTTGGGTAGATCCTTACCCATCATTCCTGGTGGATTACCTATCAGCATTCAATTTCTCTTATTCTCTGAATGTGGAAATCGCCTTAATGGTTGAGCTCGAGCTGCAACCACTTGGGTATTTTGTTCACAATCTCTTATTGCAGTTTAAACTACAGTAATTTCTTACTGGATATTTTTAAATCATAATATTTGTTGCACCTATCAAATGATTTCTTCATCTAACACAATTTCTTTTGTTTAGTTTCAAGCCTCTGCTAGTAGCACCATGGAAATGCCCTTGCAAAAATTGATCTTGCAAGATCCTCTTCTATAACAGATAAAGTGGGGGTTTTGGGAGGGGGTGTGTGTAGACCATTATTGGGAATGACCAACAAGGACCACACTCCACTTCTAATTGGTGTATTTCCTCTTGAGATTCAATTGGTTGCCACTTTCCCCCTCTTATTTCAAGCATTTGTTACTTCATTTATTATTAATATTGTTGATTTATTTAGTTAGTTATTTTTATTTCACTCTGGTTCTCTATGATGCAGATCTTCATATCTACAGTTTACAGAGACAGAGCCGGGGTTTATTGTGGATTTTAAACCAATGTAGATCTTGTGCTCTATTCTCCCTTATCTATTTTTTTTAAACATCCTTAACCTTTCAACTTGTAGTTTTGAAGTATTCGATCTCATATTACTGCAGGTTATAAAGACTGCAATATTGCTCGTAGCATTGCATTTTTAATGGCATGCTTCTATTTTGATTAGATGACTGCAACTTTATACAACTGTATACTCTATTCATGATCATATTTCCTATGTATTTACGATCAGTAATTTTATAGGTGCTGACACATGCATATTTTATTTAACTAAAATACCGCTGCCCCAAGTTTGTATGGTTGGCATTTTAATGTGCCTCAAGCTGGCTCATTGATAGCTTTTGAGACAACAAGTGATAAAATATTCTCTCAATGTAAATACATTATGACAAGTAGTCCAACATTGAATAGATACAAACACATAATAAGAAAGGACACACATTACAGACCACTTTGTAGTGCAATCTTTCCTATTGAACCATGTGTGGAATTAATATACTATTTGTTTATTTATTATTATTCATTTTTTATTTTTTTTTCCCTTTTCTTTTTGTGGGTAGGTTTTGAGAGTTTAATCTCTCATAACTGTTTATCACTTTTTATTGGACACATAGAGGTGTTATTATTACTCTCATCTTACTGATTTAAACTTTGCTTCCTAGTTTACTTTACTTGTTGCACTAGCTGCTATTGTAGGTGTAGGGAATTTTATGTGCCTATTCCAAAGACAAGATAGGTACAGTGTATTAATGTTGAAAACAAGTAAAATAACTATACAGGAACATACCATTTTGTTGCAGGTGATAACATTTATAGAGAAATGAATATCATATCTTTATGGTATGTATGTATTGGTTTCTTGTACATAATTATTACAAAACAATAAGTCAAATTTATGTTCTTTCCACATAAAACCATTTACTATCAATTTAACCAAGTGTATAATAAAATCTATTCTCTCATTTAATAAAACTAAAACTATCATGCTTTATTCTTTTCATCTTTTTATTGGATAGATATGTGACCCATCTTTGAAACTTACAACATTGCCAATATTATATAAATAAAATAACTAATGAATCTACATGCAAAGGAATTTTAGGCTTTCTCTTTTCCATTATCTTTCATGCTACATCAAAACATCATATTTCCTTGTTACAACCCAATTTAAAGGAATGCAATGAAGAGAACACAACTAATTAAGGCTTTCTCTCCACCCTACCATAATGGCATCATGGAGCCTCATGGGCTCTAGCCATACCCCCGAGCAAGAAATTATTTTAGCTCCAAGATGATAAATGGAGTCGTTTCTCATTTTTACAAAGGGATAAACTAACATAGCACACATTTCATGCATCTAGGTTCTCTACTTTCTATTTTCAACTATGATCCATACACTATATCACCTTCTTTCAACCATTAAACAAGAGTAAATGGAAATAAGAACTTATCTCTTTTCTTTTAGATGAAGGGATTAAACTCTTTTATCCATCTTTTCTCTTCAAGCCAAGCCACCTTGATCACTATCTTCCCAAAGAGTTGGACTCCTCTCGTCTTCTCATTCTTCCTACCATATCCACTAAAGTTTTCCAAGAGGAGAAGTGGGTAACACCCCCACTCATCCTACCTCTCCCCCTTATATAAAAGTTTCGACTTCCAACCTTTTTGGATGGGGAGGTGTGAAGTATACCTCCCTTAATCAATGAGGGTCTTTTCTCATTCAAGAGAGGAACATGCAATTGGACAACCCTCCCATCTTTTCACCCCCATCCTTCCCTCAAAATTCGTCACTCCTCATTATGATAACTTTTTAGGAGTCAAATCATGTCCTTGGGACTCTATTGCATGCCCACTTGACCCCTACCATTATGGTATAGACCCTAGGGGGTTTATTTTTGCATCCCAACCAAGGAAATTGACCAAAAACTCTCATTAAAAGCCCACTCAAGGTTCCATCCGAATTTCAAACTTAGCTAGTGGTTTCCCAAGCCTAATCCCCAATTACACCTCACATGAATCCTAACTAAATTCCCTCACAACCTTAGTCCTCCAATACATTAACTCCACTTTTTCTAGGCCCTGAATGGGGTCAAATTCATATCCTCATGAAGTAGTCTTTTGGATTCGCTCTTGATGGTTCTCTCTTCTCATGCTAACACCGTTGCCTTCCTACACATTACCAATGTGATCATAAGTATCAATTGTGTAACACATTAATGTGTTAGCTAACATTCTAAGCTTTAACTATATAATAATCATTTAGAATCTCAGTTTTCATTCCACATTATACAAGTAAAATCAGCCTTCATGGTAGTGACAATAGAACAAAATGTCAAAATGATATGCAATAATATTGCCAAGAGATCACCCTATTTATTATCCACAATATACTTAATCATCAATTCAAGAAAAACATGGAACAAATTATGGTTGTATTAAGTACATACGAGGCAAGCTCCTACATCATTTTAACAATCACAATGCACACAATTTGAGAGCCACTTTGATTTAATAAATCCTTGGAGTTAGAGAGCAATGGAACAATTTTAGAGATTTTATTATGCTTCAATTAGATTAAATCTATTGTTTGAATTCTCTAATAACGTTGCATTAAGGTGTGTTCTTATTTATTTCACTTACACATATTTCCCACACACAAATTCCATTTGAGAAAATTGTCAATGGTCTAGAATTTTTAACATAATTATGCACAACTTATGATACTACCTTATTAAACCTAAAATCCCTTGCAAAATTTTGAGAGATGACCACTTACATTGAGACAATATTATTGATTTCAACCTTAACACCTATATCTTCATCCTTAGTTATCCAATAAATATGAGATCAAATAAAAAACACTCTTAGTTATCCATCCCTAAACTACATAAAATAAAAAGAACATAATGCATAATTTTCACCATTACACATAAAATTCACCAGTGAATTATTTACTAGAAACAAGTGGCAATGAAGGACAAGTTTTACAGTTCCTGGTGCTTGTCATAGACAAATATAATGTCCACCATATCTGTAAATAGTTTTATTGAGTAAATTTTGGAAGAAGCATTTTATTCTATAGTACCAATTGGATTTTCAAGACCCTATAACTATAATCTATTAAAAAAATGATTTGTATAAAGGATTTTTAATGAAATATTTCATGTCCTTGGCAGTCATATTGAAAAGAAGTGTTGTACAACTCTTGGGGACGTCTACATGTACTAAAAAGTAATTGTATAGTTCAAGGTATAAAATATTGGCATCAAGGTAGTTGCTCCTAGTGCTATTAACAATACTGCATTCTACCAATATATTGATCTAATGCTAGTGAATAGATTGTTTAACAATAGATTTAAGAACCCAATCTTGCATGGAATTAAATAACTCCTTGATCTCTACAATCAATGCATCTTTTCTCTTATCCATGTCATCCATGGGTGTCTGAAACAATAACATAATTGCTGATATATGTAACACTCAATCCATTATCTAATAACTGATAATGAGTGTTACATTTATCAGTAGTTAGTTTTGATTGAGTTTATCTCTAAAAATCAAGTCAAACCCAAAAACTTCAAGAGGAAATAAAAGATGTGCAGTTAGATGCAACAAACCAAGGAATCTCAAGATGTGATTGAGTGTTACTATTTCAGGAGTTAGAAACTCTAAAAAAATGTGATGCACAGAGCTGCTGCTCTATTTCCCAACTAAATTGGGAATACCCAAATTTAAATATGGAATAACAAGACAAATTGAATGGAGACAAACAACTAGACATGTGATCCTTGTTTCTTCTATTAATTCAAAAAATAACAATTACAAAACGTTCCTAAACTTGAAACTACAAACTACTGATAACAAACTTGATTTGCAACAATCTGGAGCTACACATACAAACACTAACCGACCAGGAGCTTCTCAGAGCTCTTTGTTCTTCCTATACTAAATGATATGGAGCTATCTACCGCTCCCAAGAAACATTGAGAAATCTAGAGCTATTTGGAGCTCCTTGCACATAATATTCTTTGTTGTTGCTGCAACTTCACTTTCTTGCAAATCACATGCAATAATCTTTTGCAAAATCTTCTGCTAGACTTTCTTGCTGCAAAAACCAACTAACTACACTCATTCATTCCTTTTTTCTATTCAAAATTCCCTCACAAAATTTGAATTAACCTACCATAATAAATTTTGTGTAGTCAGGAGTAAGACAGGGATGAAAATCCCCAAACAAAAAACTTATCGTTGAAGGCTTCTGACAAGTAGGTGACAACTAGGGAGTTGACGTGAGAGATTGAAAGGGATCACGCAATAAATATTTCCAATGCTCCCCCTTTGACTGAGTCGTCAAATAACATCATTCTTCATACAAATCAACAACACATAAATTTCTTCTTAGGCATTCAAAGCAATCTCTTCTCAATGGTTTGGTGAAAATTTTTACAAGCTACTACTTAGACCTACAAAATTTCATTTTGATTTCACCTTTCTCAAACAATTCTCTTATGAAATAATACCTGATTTCAATGTGCTTGCTTCTTCCATGAAAAACTAGATTCTTTGTCAAAGCAATTGATGAAATATTGTCATAAAATATAATTGTTCCATCCGTTTGTTCTTCCTTCAAATTTGCTAAGGTCCTCCTTAGCCAAATAGCTTGGCATGTTGTTGCATTTACTACTATATATGTAGCCCCAGCTATAGATAAGGAAACTATGGGTTGTTTCTTGGAAGCCCATGAAATGACCCTTGATCTCAAGTGAAACACATATCTAGATGTGCTCTTTTTATTATCTACACTCCCTACCCAATCACTATCCGTGTAACCAACCAGTCCAAAATCATTTGCTGCACTATAAAAAATTCCATATCCTTTGGTTCCATTCATATACCTTAGGATTCTTTTACCTTCTTGCCAATGTGACTCTTTTGGAGTCTCCATAAATCTAGAAATCAGACTTACACTATGCATTATATCGGGCCTAATTGTTGTTAAATACATCAAACTTCCAACCAAAATTTTATACATTGTCAGATTCACATTGCTATTGCAATATTCCTTGCTCAACTTTAGACCTATAGCTATTGGTGTGGGGGTAGGCTTGATATCTTGCATCCTAAACCGCTTCAAAATCTCTACTGCATACTTTGTTTGAGAGATAAAAATTCTATCATGTATTTGTTTTACTTCTATGCCTAGAGAATACCTTAAGAGACCTAAGTCTATCATTTCAAACTCTCTTTTCATGGCCTCTTTAAAATTAGAAATGAGGAAATCATCATCCCTAGTGAAAACTAAATCATCAACATACAAGACAAAAATTAAAATCTTACCATCAACTGACTTGATGTAAATATTGGGCTCACCATCCCTTTTTCTAAAGCCATTTCTCAACAAATATGAGTCAATCCCACTGTACCATGCCCATAGTGCTTGCTTCAGCCCATAAAGAGCTTTCTTTAGCCTGTATACCTTTCTTTCTTGACCTGAAACTTCATAACTAGGTGGCTACTCCATGTAGACTTCTTCTTGCAACACTCCATTCAAGAATGCAAACTTCATGTTCATTTGATACACCTTCCACTTGCATTGGGCTGCAATTGCTATGAATTCATGCATGGTTTCCATCCTCGTAACTTGGAGCATATGTCTCATCATAATCTCTCCCAAACTACTATTTATAGCCCTTGACAACTAATATTGCCTTATGCCTCTTAATTTTTCCATCGACATTTTTTTGGTCTTATAGAGCCATTTCACTCCGATAAATTGCTTGTTGGTAGGAAAAACAATTAGCTCCCATGTTCTATTCCTTTCTATTGCATCTCTCCCCTCATTCATTGCTTCAAACCATTTCTTTTCTTTCACAACATCCTCAAAAGAAATTGGATCACTATGAAAAAATAATGCAAAATTCATACTTTCATCAAACTCTTCATCATACTTCTTATTTTAGTATATCTCCCTTAGACTCTTGGTCTTTCTTGGCATTAGGGAGGCAAGGGTGGGGTCTGAAATTTCATTATTGTTGCTACTTTGTTGATCAGACCCTATCTGGAGCTATTTGGAGCTCTTTGTTTGTGTCTATGTAGTGGTCTAGCATGGTCCAAAGTTGGTCTAGAGTGGTCTGGAGTAGTCTAGAGCTATTTCAGAGCTATCAGGGAGTGATTGCATGCTCCACTACATCATCTTGCTGCACTTTAGTCTCTTTCCCTTCTTTAGTCGGAGCTATTGAGAGTGGTCTGATTGTCAAGATCTATCAAGCTAGACCAGAACTCATCCTCTAGAAACTCCACATCTCTGTTGATGACGATTTTTTTAATGACTGGGTTAGACAACATGTAGGCTTTGGTCTCTTCACTATAGCCCATGAAGATACACTTCTCACCCTTTTCATCCAATTTTTGCCTCTTCTCTTTTGGCACAAGTGCATATGCCACACACTCAAACACTCTCAAGTACTCAACCATCCACTTGAATTTTGTACATGCCTCTTATGGAATCTTATCAAAAATTGCCCTTGTATGACTTCTATTTATCAAATAAACTATTGTTTCTACATCTTCACCCCAATATTCATTTAGGAGTCCCTTGGATTTGAGCATGCTTCTTGCCATCTCCGAAATGGTTTTGTTTTTCCTCTCAACCACTCCATTTTGTTGTAGAGTATAGGCTACTGTTAGCTCCTTCCTCATGCCATGTTGCTTGCAAAAATTTACAAATAGATTAGAGATATACTCTCCCCATCTATCTTACCTTAGGACCTTAGGACACTTTAAAATTGTCAAATGCTTTAGATTTATGTTGCAAAAAATAAACCCATATCTTATGGCTGTAATCATCAATGAAGGTCATAAAATAGATGATTTTACCAATAGAAATTGTTTTCATAGGGCCACACAAATCAGTGTGCACCACCTTGAAATGGTGCCCTTTCCCTTCTATAATTGCTCGATTGAAATGGTTGCCTATGTTTCTTGCCTAAAATGTAGGCTTCACATCTACACTAGGCTCTACTATGGTTGGTAAACCTCTAACCATTCCCTTCTTTGAAAAAATATTTAAACCAACATAGCCTAAGTGTCCATACCTGAGATTCCAAAGCTTAGAAGGGTCTTGAATGACTATCTTGAAAACTACTTGCTACTATACTACTATACATTTTCCATGCCTTGAAGTTTTAGCTACAGACTAGGCTAAGAAACACCTCTCTAGCCTCAAAGGAAACATCCTATTCTTTGTCATTTGCACTACTACAATTACTTTCTTGCTTCCATCCTTCTCATAAATAATGCATTCACCCTTTTCCATCAAAACTTTGTATCCTTTTTGGATTAATTGTCCAATACTCATGAGATTGTACTTTATATCGATGGAAAAATACACATTGTCAATCTCCTTCTTCTCACCTTTCTTGGTTCAAAACAAAATAAACTCTTTGCCCACAACTGGAACTACTTCATTGTTCCCCATTTTTATTTCAGACTTAACATTTTTATCAATGAAAGAAAACAAGCTTTCATTACCACTCATATGGTTGCTACAACCACTGTCTAAAAACCATACCTCATCATTGCCTTGCTCAAAAATGTTGCACACGATGAAGGCCTTTTTCTGATTTCTTTTAGCCTCTTTTTCATTAGCCACATTTGCACTATGCTTGGACTGATCACATTTCTTTTTCCATCACTCACTTGTATAATGGCCAAACGTATGGCAGTAATAAAATTCAACGTTGCTCTTATCACCCTCCTAACTTGAGTTGTTCTTGTTCTTGTCTTGTCTGGAGCTAGACTAAGAGTTGCTTGCTCCCTCTTGGTTGTGTGCTCATCCTGAGCTATCTTCTCCAACTCTTCCATGTCCAAATCTACCTCTACCATGTCTAGAGTTGTTTCTACCTCTCCCCTTACCTCTTGCATTGGCTTGAGCATTGAATACTTTCTCATGGGAGGAACTTGTAGACCTATTTAGGTGTTTCTCATGGGTTTGCAGAGAACCCATCAGCTCATCAACAAACAACATTTAGAGGTCCTTTGCCTCTTCAATGGAAATCACAACTATATCAAACTTTGTGGGTAAAATTTTGAGTATTTTCTCCACAATCATCTACTCTTCCATGGATTATCCATTCACCCTCAACTGGTTTATCAAACTAGAATTTGTTGTGTGAAAGTCTGAGATAGACTCACTATCCTTCATCTGTAGGGTCTCAAAATCTCTTCGAATCATCTGAAGCTTCACCAATCTGAATTTATCAGTCCCTTTGCAACTATTTTGGAGGATTTTCCAAGCTTTCTTTGAATATTCAGCTACGACTATTCTAGTAAAAATGGCCTCTATCAAGGTTGCTTCAATCAAACTCAATACTTTTGCATCTTTCCTCCTTAACTCCTTCAACTGGGTCTTTTGATTTTTTGTGAGGGCAGAATACGTTATTGGATCAGTCACATCATTGAACCCATTGATCACAAACTCCCATAGATCATTTGCAACCATTATGGTCTTCATTTTCTTTGCCCAAATATCATAGTTTTGTCCATTTAATGGTGGTGGTTGCTGCCAACGCTTACTCTCATATCTAGCCATGTCTCCAACAAAAAAAATTGTAAGCACCAAAAAAAAAAAAATCCCAACTCACTCAAGACTTAGGGCCTTCTGGCTCTAATGTCAAGTTAGAAACTCTAAACAAATGCAATGCATAGAGATGCTAATCTATTTCCCAACTAAACTGGGAATACCCAAATTCAAATGCAAAATAACAAGACAAATTGAATGGAGACACACAACTAGACATGCAATCTTTATTTCTTCTATTAATTAAGAAAATAACAATTACAAAAAAATTATAAACTCAAAACTACAAACTACTAATAACAAAATCGATTTGTAGCAATCTAAAGCTGCACATACAAACACTAACCGATTAGGATCTTCTTAGAGCTCTCTATTCTTCTTCCTATACTAAACGATATGGAGCTATCTACTACTCCCAACAAACACTGAGCAATCTAGAGCTATCTAGAGCTCCTTGCAAAATACATTCTTTGTTACTGTTGCAACTTTACTTTCTTGCAAATCACATGCAATAATCTTCTGCTAGACTTTCTTGCTACAAAAACTAACTACATTCATTCATTCCTTTTGTCTATTCAAACTTCCCTCTCAAAATTTGAATTCACCTACCACAATAAACTATGTGTAGTCAAGAGTAGGATAGGGATGAAAATCCCTAAACAAAAAACATGTCATTAAAGGCTCCTGAGAGGTAGGTGACAGCTGGGGATTTGATGTGAGAGATGGAAAGGGCTCAGGAAATAAATATTTCCAACATTAGGAACCCTTGGATGACATGGATGATAAAATAGAGGAATCAGTTGTAGAGATCAAAAGGTTCTTTAATTCGATGAAAAATGGGGAAATAAGTGTGTTTGCATACGATACTGTGTGGGAAGTGAGAGTGCCTACAATTTATGGCTCCACTGAACCCTAGTTTCTTCAAATGGAGGTAGTAAGTTGATATTATATTGTAACTAGTTTATTATCACTTAATAATATATTGGTTTGATTTTGTTGTGGTTGATTTCTCTCATATCTCCATCTTTATTTCTTTTATAATTGTTTTTACTTGGTGAAATGTCAGTTGAGGATCTAGCGACTGTGTTAATATCCTTGAAGGATTAATATGGAAATCTCTACAATGTTTAATAATGATGAAGATCTAATTTAATTATTAAGAGTTTTGTAGGTATTTTTTGTAACATTTTATACTAGAATAAAGGTGGTTCTTTGTTTGCATGTAAGTTGTATGTACTTGCAATTTACTTGCATGAATTTACATGTTGCTTGCATGTGATTGATCAATGGTGATTTGATTGTGGGTATTTCTCAATTGTTGATTTCTTAATTTGGTGATCTTGTGGGAATATATTAGAAGGAATTGGTTATTTATTAATATTTTATGAGATAAATTTTGCAATGGATCTAGCTTGTTATTTTTGGAAATAGTATGGAAAACACTAGTGGAATGGTGGAGAGGTTCAATGGAATTGGTCAGATGTATGCATGTCATGTGGCTATGACCTAGAGCTCCATATTGATAGCATGTGATTATCCTTTAACATGGTGTTTTTGTTCCTTTATCTTATGGTTCTCTTTAGTGAAACAGTGTTCATGTTAAGTGCCTATTTTTGGTCACTTGGTCACATGGGAAAGCACTAGCTCTATTGACTACTATAAGGATTCTTATTATTGGGGTCATGATTTCATCTCCCAGTTTCATGAAAGCATTAGATGATTATAACTTTGTTATTGTGGGTTGTGGATTTGGTCTTTTGGTGGTTTGGAAGCTCCTAAACAAGTCGGTTCCTTTATGTGCATGTACTGAATGATGGTTGTGGGATTGACATCTTTATGGCTTGAATTTTCTAGATAACTCTCTAATAAATTTATGTATTTCTACTTTAATGTTTTTAGATTCATGTTGTTTGGATCTATGGGTTATATAGATTTCTTATTTTTTAAATCTATAGATTTACATATCTATGATATTTTAATGTTTCAAATCACATATTAGTTGTTTTTCAAATTTTTGGACTTTCAGATGTATAATTAGTTTTATATTTGCATGGATGGTTTTTTAGGTTAATTAAATTTTGTGCTTTTTTAAGATATATAAGGAGATTATTGTTTGTCGATTTCTAGATTGTGATAGTTGTAGATTTACATGCATGGTTTGAAAAGGTTAATTGTATCCTTCTCAAGAGTGGAAGTGTTGTTATGTGCCTTATCACTTATCTTTTATGCAAGATTGTCTATTGGGTTACTAAACTATGGTTACTCTATTGTGGGTTTGTAACAAATTAGATCTAAGGTTGATTTGATATTTGAGTCATGGAGAATCTATATGTTATCTTTGGTTGTCCCTATTTTATATAATACAAATGTGGTGTTGAATATATTTATTGCATTTTTCAAGATCTATGGATTGTGTTCTTTATTTATTTTCAGTTGTTTAGCACTAGCCATTCTTTACTATAACTTTTGAAATTTCACATGTCCGTAGTTATTAAGGGTTATCTTGTATGGACTCTATTTGGTTGGCATTACTTGGTCACCTTCATGCATTGGTATTTTCATTATAGTGATACATAAAAATGATATTTGAAGTACACGATATTATGGTACTCTAGAACCTATAGATATTGATTATGATGACATGAGTGCATTTAGATCACTATTTAGTGGGAGATTTGTGTAGTTACATATTTTCTCTATCTTCTTAGTTGGATATTTTGGTTCTGCTTTATTCACTAGATTTTCTAGTGTTGCATTTGAGTGATTGTGCATGATCTTCATTTAGGATATGACTATCGAAATTCCATATGAAGATCAATATGACTATTTAGTGGGAGAATTTTGTAGTGACATGGATTTATCATTTGGTAATGAATGATTTTTAATGGTTGTTGGTGTCATGGAGGAGCTCTTAGATCCTATTTCTTGTGTGTAGTGAGAGTTCATTGATATCTTTATCTCTATTGGTAGAGGATTCTTATCTTCATGCTTTTGAAGATGTTAATAGTTCATTAACATGGAGAGATTTTGGAGTCTTCAATTAAATTTTTAGTTATGATCTATCAATTTGGATGGATGATCCTTTGTGTATGAGTATGCCATTATATGTTTTAGATATAAAGATCTCAAAGATATTTTTTAATCTATGCTTATGAGGCTATCACAAAATCATCATAAGTCCTCCAATGGGTTGTGATTAATTTTATTTGTGATATTCTAGTTATTATACTATTGTAGCTTAAATTCATTTGGCATGAGATGATTAGTTGTAAACCTATATCAGATTTGGGTGAGGCTAGATCTCTTTCTTTTGAAAGTCATATATCAGAATAATAACCATCTTGATGAGGCTTTAGTAGAAGGACTAATCAACCTACACCTAGAGATGGGCAATATTTTAGCAAGCACATGTTAAAAGGATTATATACTTCATTAGTATTAACTATCTCATACCAAACTTTTAGTCCACTCAACGGTGAATGATTTGATAGGCATTTCCCTCCTAGTTTCCAAATTTATTCTTTGTTTGTGTTATTTCTTCTCACTTTTTTTTAATCTTTAGTTATTTATGTTAGTTTTAAGGACTTTTCTCGGAAGTAGATACATGGTTATGGTTTCAACTAACTCCTTTTTTTTAATCTTGAGATATAATTTTAGTTTTTAGGTCATTATATTTTGAAGATCAAGTAGAATATTGATAATATTAAGCATATTCCCTTGTTGTGTAAATGGTTGTTTAATATTCCTTTGTTTTAAGAGGCTTACATATATTTCTACTATGTTTGATATCATAATTGATAGTTAGATGTTGTAATTTTTTTTTTGAAGATTTACAATGAGATATTAATTATTATATATTGAGAACATATTGATTTTGATAGAAGGTCATGGTTTGATTTACAAGTTTTCTCTCCATGATTTTTTGTGTATCACAGAGGTTTTGTTCATTTCATGTTGGATTTAAGATTAATTTTTATTTGATCATTTGTAATTATTGTACCTCATTATTTTTCATTATAAATAAGGATAATTTATCTTCTATTTGATGTGAAGAACTTGAGAGGGCTATGATGATTAGGGGATATATTTTAGAAATTCTATTTGTAGGTTTAAATATTGAGGTGTGTTCTTTGATACTATGTGATAAATGTGTTGTTTTTTCTTTCTTTGGATTCCTATGCCATTTTTAGACTTGAAATTCCCACGAATTGAGAGTTCTAGGGAGGTATACATGTGATTAGGCTATTGTATAATTTTTTTAAGTGATTTTATATATGTGTGTTTGTTATCTTTGGTGATAGATGTCATGCTAGGAAATGAATATACAAGGACTTGTAACTATTGATTGGACTAGTTATAGTGATAGAAGAAGGTCTACCTTTGATGTTTTCACCATATTTTTTGAGTTATAGTTAATTGGATGAGTTAGTGATATATTTTAATTAGTAAATTTAATCTATTTTCAAGTATTTGGAAGATACTCATTCCTATTCTAGAGAATGAATTCAATTCATGTGTTCAATTTGTAGTGGTAACTTGTTTCCATCCAATCTCTTTCTTTTGTGAGATTGAATTTAATAAATAATATTTTTTATTGAGAATGATTTAGTGTTACTAGCTAAGTGTTAAAATCCCAAAAGCCACATAAAAATGTGTTTGTTGAGGTTAATTTTTTTTTAAGGGAAGCAAGCTATTCAACAAGTTAGGCTAGCTCAATTGGAGTGTTGAGATACCATATTTTCTAATAGTATATCCAAATATGACAATTATAATGTCCCTTTTCACAAAATCAAGAACACACATCTCATTGCCTCTATAGTGAACCTATAAGGCAAACTATGTTGAATGCATAGGGATAATGTAGAAATGAGAGAAACATAAATGATTTTATTTTCATAGTGCCACTTCAAAGGGGTAGCCACCAAAGAGAGAAATATACTCCAATTACAAGTATTCTAAGATGTATTTCAATTGAAGTCATTACAATATATAGATTTTTGATAAATGATACTACTACTAAATCCTACACATGTGGGATAATTACTTTATTTTAACAACTAGTGGGATAAATTACAAAGCATGTGGATTTGTTTATTAATCTACCTAAAGGGAAACTTTCAAATCATATGTACTCAACAAATAGTAGCTAACATAAACTAGGATGGGGTACATAAAATTTCGTCCCCCTTCAAAAATATTTTTAATTAAAGATTGAGATGAGGAAATCTAGAGAGAATGTTGGTGGACTCCCATGTGGAATTTTCAAGTTGAAAGCCCTTCCATTGGACTAATATCTCCTCAATAGAATGATCATGTAACTACTTGTTGCAATTATCCATTTAACAACCTTGGGTTTCAAAAATATTGATTTGTTGACATGGAATTGAAGTAGTTCTATTGGTGGTTGAGTAGAAATTCCAATCAACTTCTTCAAATAAGAAACATAAAAAAATGGGCAGATTTGAGAAGGTGGAAGTGTGAATTCATATGATACCTCACCTATGCCTTAGATCACTTGATAGGGGCAATAAATTTTTGGATCTAACTTATGATAGTTATTTATGATGAAATTTGCATATAGGTTTAGAGAAGTAAAAGGATCCAATCATTAATATCAAAATTACCCTTAGTCCAATGGTGAGTCACCTTACATTTCAAGAAATTTTGGGTTGTGTGCAATTGGCCTTAAAAGGGTGAGATATATTTTCACATTTAGCCAAAATGTTCTCAATTGTTGAAACCTATAAGGAACATGAAACACAAGTACTCAAGGATGATGGATAAGTAACATAGCTTAGTCATCATAAGGAGTCATTTTGGAAACATTATGATAAGTAGCATTGTACCACCACTCTACTAGGGGTAGCCACTTGGCCCACTATCCTTACCATTTAGATACGAAAAAAAAAAAAAAAAGTCTAAAGGAACTTGTTGACAATATTTCTTTTACCATTGGTTTGAGGATGATAGGACAAAATCATGTTCACGGTTGTGCCTTGTAACTTAAAAAACTCTTACTATAATTTTCTAGTGAATGATGTATCATGGTCATTGATAATAGAGCTAGCATCCCATTGAGTTCCATGAATAGATCTAGAAATTGCTGAACAACCATAGAAAAAATGTAAGGGTGAGATAATGCACAAAATGCACATATTCTGTCAAGCGATCAACCACCACCAAGGTGGCCTACTTACCACTTGAGAATGGAAAGTCCCATATAATGAAATCCACTCAAAATATCAATCCAAGATTGAATGGGAATAGTAAGTGCTTGCAATAGTCTAGGTGACTTGATACTTTTCCTTTTGGTCCTTTGACATACATCACATTTAGCTACAAATGCTTGAACATTAGAGAAAAGTTTCAATTCACATGCTCATAAGTTTGTAAAAAAACTAAGTTCCTAGCAATAGGTAATGAGTGTAACTCTAAGAGTAATAGAGGCTTGAGTTTTAAATTCAAGGGTAAACAAATTTGTTTATTACAGGTAAGAAATTTTCTTAAATAGAAAAAATTGACACTAATTGTGGATCCTAGTCAACCAATCAATGATATCTTCAACTATAGGTGTGGTATCCTATTCAATTTAGATATCTTCTATCGAATGGAGAACTAGTACTAAAATATAAAAGATGAAATATCATTCTTCATATTGGCATGAGAGTGTATCAAATACCACATTTTCTTTACCCTTCTAGAAAATCTCATTTGTATAGTCCCATAGATTGACCACCCATTTTTTTGAGGACACCTACTTTTTCAAAAAGCATTTTTGGCTATGATGATCTATTTTATTTGGAATATATAGCCCAACAAGTAAGGATGCCCTTGTTGGATACAAATTTTTTTTCATAAGTTAATTCAACTATATTTCATAAGGTGTGTTACTTGTTGGTGAAGGCTAGCAACCATCTTTCTTGCATCAACACTACACCTTTGCCCATTCCAAAGGAATCACATTCTAATATGAACGGTTTGTGAAAATATGGTATGTCCAACACTTAAGTATACACATGAAAATTATGCATTCTTAAAGATCACCTAGACACTAATTCAAACCAATGGAAGGAGTTTCATTTGAGAATATTTGTCAAGGGTCTAAAAATTTTAACATAACTATGAACAAACTTATGATACTACCCTATCAAGCTTAAGATTCCTTGTAAACTTTTGAGGGACGGACACTCTTACATTGAAACAATATCATTGGATTCAACCTTGATACCTATATCTTCATCCTTAGTTATCCAATATATATGAGATCAAATAAACATTCATAGTTATCCATCCCTTCACCATTACAAAGATAAAATTCATCTATAAATTATTTACTAGAAACAAGTGGCAATGAAGGACTAAGTTTTATGGTGCCTAGCAGCTAGCATAGATAAATATAATTCCCACCATATTCACAATTTTTTTTATTGAGTAACTTTTGGAATAAACATTTTATTCTATAGTGTAAGTTGAAATTTCAAGACCCCATAATAGTAAACTATTACAAAGGTGGTTCATACAGAGACTTTTTAATGACATCTTGCATGTCCTCAACAAAATTCAGAAGGGTGTCTTCATTGTTGTAAGCATTTTCTAGCTAACAACATACTCAAAACATACTTAAAATGGTTTAAAGTGAAGGGAGGCGAGGTGGGGATCACCTTGAAAGTTCTAACGTCATTCATAAAATGCCCTATCTGACTGATGAGATTTTGAAAGTTGGCTTGAAAGTCAAGCTTCTCCATAATTTGTAATTGGAACTACAACATTCTCCCAATATATTGATATAATGATGGTGAATAACTTGTTTCCACCTAGTCTCTTTCTTTTGTGAGATTGAATAATGGATTAAAGAACCCCATCTTGCATGGAATTAAACAACTCTTTCATCTCTGCCATTAACTTGTTTTATGTACCCTTGGATTAGATGGATAAGAAAATAGATAAAATGGTTGTAGAGATCAAAAGGGTCTATCTGCATATGATACTATTATCTAACATTTAAAAAAATGCTCAAAACAACAAACACAAACCTGTTGCTCTGTTTTCCAGTCAAACTAGAAATACCCAAATGCAGAATAACAAGATTGAGCTCAAATGGAGACACACAAAACTGGGCATGCAATATTTTCTTTTTGTATTAACTTGAAAAATACAAATTACAAAATGCTTTCAAAATAAAACTACAATCTACTAATTACAAACTAAACTTGCAGCAATCTAGAGTTGCACCCACAAAAATAGAAACTGTCAGGAGCTTCTCAGAGCTCTCTTTCCTTCTATTCGACTAGAACTATTTGTTTTTCTTGGCAAAGACTAAGTGATCAGGAGCTATCAGGTGCTCATTGTAAACACTCTACAAAATGTTCTCTGAACATTCCCTATTGCTCTTGCAACTTAACCTTCTGCAAAATGCTTCTTGATGCTGCAAAAACTTACACATTCCAACTCGCCGAACTAACTGCCTCTTATTCCTTTTTTTGTCTATTAAAAAAAAAAATTCCCTCTCAAATTCAAAATGACCTACCACATTTAATTTTACTGCAGGCCGAGCTGCACATCAGGAGTAAGTAGGGAAGGCAATCCCTAAAACAATCTTCCAGTTGCAAGTAACAAATGCTCCTGACAGGTAGGTGGCAATGAGAAGAGGCTTAGGGGAAATAAATTTTTCAACACTCCCCGTTTGTCCTCAGCCGACAAAACAAGATCAATCCTGATCCAAATTAACAATGCCCAATTTGGTTCTTAGCTGCTCAAAGTTGTCCATGTTCAATGGCTTGGTGAATATGTCTACTAGCTATTGCTTAGACCTACAAAATCTCATTTTGATTTCACCATTTTCAACTAACTCTATGATAAAATGATACATGATTTCAATGTGCTTGCTTCTTCCATGAAACATTGGATTTTCATCAAGGCTATTGATGAAACATTGTCACAAAAGATAGTTTTTCCATCCTCTTGTTCTTCTCTCAAATCTACCAAATTCTTCTTAACCAAATATGTTGACATGTTGCTCCATTCACTGCTATATACTCATCCTCAATTTTTGATAGGGAAACTATAGGTTGTTTCTTCAAAACCCATGAGATAGCTCCCAAACCAAAATGAAACACATAGCCGGATGTGCTCTTCCTATCATCCAAACTTCTTACCAATCACTATCTGTGTATCCAACTAGCCCAAACTCATTTGTTGTTGTGTACAAAATGATATATCCTTTGGTTCCATTCACATACCTCAGGATTCTCTTACCCACTTGCCAATGGGTGTCTTTTGGAGTCTTCATAAATTTGGAAATAAGACCCACTCCATGAATCATGTCAAGCCTAGTTGCATTCAAATACATCAAACTTCCAACCAAACTTTTAAACATTGTCAATTCCACATTGTTGTTGCAATCTTCCTTGCTCAAATTTAGGCCTATGACTATTGGTGTTGGGGCAGGCTTGCTTTCAAGCATTCTAAACCTCTTCAAGATTTCATTTTCATATCTTTCTTGAGAGATAAATATACCATCATGCATTTGTTTTACTTCTATGCCTAGAAAGTATCTCAAGAGACCTAAATTTGAAATTTCAAACTCTCTTTTCATGGCCTCTTTAAAATCAAAAATGAGGAAATCATCATCCCCAGTAAAAACTAGATCATCTACATACGAGACAATAATCAAAATATTACCATTTGTTGCCTTGATGTAAAGAGTGGGCTCACCATCACTTTTGCTAAAGCCATTGCTCATAAAATATGAGTCAATCCTACTGGACGATGCCTGTGGAGCTTGCTTCAGCCCATAAAGAGCTTTCTTCAGCCTATACACCTTGTGTTCTTCACCCAGAACTTCATATCCAAGTGGCTTCTCCACATAAACTTCCTCTTTCAACACTTCATTTAGGAAAGCAAACTTCACGTCCATTTGAAACACTTTCCATTTTTGTTGGGCTACAATTGCTATGATTGCCCGCATGGTCTCCATCCTTGTAATAGGGGCATACATCTCATCATAGTCTCTCCCAAACTATTGTTTGTTTCCCTTAACCACCAAATGTGCCTTGTGTTGCTCTATCCTTCCTTCAACATTGCACTTGGTCTTGTAGACCCATTTCACCCCCAATAAGTTGCTTGTTTGGAGGAAAATCTATAAGCTCCCATGTGTTGTTCATCTCTATTTCATCTATCTCTTCATCCATAGCCTCATACCATTTATCCTCTTTCATAGAATCCTCAAAATAAATCAGGTCACTATGAGAAAATAGTGCAAAATTCATTTTCTCATTAATATTCATCACACCTTTCATCTTGGTAGATCTCCCTTAGACTCTTGGTCTTCTTTGGCATTAGGGAGGCGAGAGTGGGGTTTGAACTTTCACTACTACTATTGCTCTGTTGAATAGGCTAGTTCAGGATCTATTAGGAGCTATCAGGAGCTCATCCGGAGCTA